>JACEII010000219.1:6333-137423 GCA_014332785.1 Antheraea mylitta | reverse complement strand
ATAAAAACTAAAAAGGTCTACAAATTCATCATTTTTATATTGAGGACATTCTAAATGGTGTTAGTCTATAGTAATATTATAAAGAAGCAAAGTTTGTGATGTTGTGAGTTTGTGAGGTTGTAGGGGGTAATCTCAGGAATTACTGGTCCGATTTGAAAAATTCTTTCAATGTTATATAGCTAATTTATCGACGATGGTTATAGGCTATATATCATCACGCCGAGATCAATAGAAGCTGAGCAACAATGAAAACTGTTTAAAAATCGGGCCTATTTTTCCTCCTGAGAGCTTACGCTGCTTGTTAACGTTAGCCCGAAGTAACTATTCCACGCGAACGAAGTCGCGGGCAGAGGCTAGTGTAAAATTAAATTAGTCCAAGTATTCAATTTCAGGGGATTTAATGCGGTTTGGGCAGCTAATACGCAGATAAATGGTGCTGGACATTGATATACAAAAACAGTAGATGCACATTTAACGACTCAAAACCGGCACACGAAAATGAGTGCATAATTTTGGATTATGTACTCATTTCAAATGAATAGTCTTGTGTCGCTTGCGCCCTTGTAAAAACCACTAACTTTTTTCTTATATCAAAGGAGGCAAACGAACACATGGGTCACCTGATGTTAAGTGATCATCACCGTTCATAGACACAAGCATCACCAGAGAAGTCGCAAGTGCGTTGCCTACTTGTGTTTGGGGGAATAGGAGGGGAATGGAGATGGGCCTCCGGTGCTCTCACTGAGCGAACGAAACGCAACAATGCAAGCACTGTTACTTCACGTTGGTTTTTTATGAGAGTGTGGTTCTATCCCGTGCGAGTCGACTCATTCACGCTGAAACCAGTAATTGCTTCAGCGTGATTCTACCACCTACAACTCATTCAGATAAGGTTGAATTTGCAAAATCATAAGTTTAACGCATAAATATAACCATGTATGTGTATTGAGGAGTTTTTGTGGCCGGTTTTGAGCGCTACTTTTATTCGAGACTATGCGTCTTGGGTTTTTATATCAATGGTTCTGGAATACATATCCGAAACTGCCGTTCAATATATTTGTGTGCAAAATATATCTACACAACATCCGTGTTACTATAACTAGTAAGTTTAAAGGTCAAATATTTTACGGCTTCGACTATAAACTTTATGATACAATGCAATTTCGATTAATTCTGACAGGGGAAAAAAACAGATTATATAATTAACTTAATAGCGGAGATTACGTTTTTTAGGCAAAGGAATTTCGGATTCGAATCAAAATTAGTATATTCTTACTAAATCGGGTAGATTGTATTTTTTTCAGTTTGTTTTTGGCAATTAATCTTTCAGATTATTAGTGCCATTGTCGCGTAGTCAACAATATTACAAGCATCGTGCGATCACTTCAATATTAAGCGTCGTGTGAGTCAATATTCTAACAAGATGGTGGATCCCTTGTTAGAACCTTCCTGGGAGTTTTTGTGGTATCTCAGAATTTCATGCTCCGTTGTATTAATTTCCATTCACTTCACTTATACACAATAAACTAACTATATTACGTAAAATACCACCAAATTTACAAAATATAGAGTCCAATAACACAAGAATATGAATAAAATATAAAATCCACTACATGACAGACTAAGATTTTGCATGCAACAGGCAACAGCCAAGCCGAGGTGTGCTGTGCACCCTTGAACTGGTTGCCGAAATAAAATCGAAAATCGGCTGAGTGCCTTAAGCGCTCGCCTTAGTAGTCCGGTGAAGCTGTTAAGACCTTGCTGGGTCAATAGCGTAGACATTACGAAAAAAAAAAAATTCTAACGCTAACACGCAGCGGAAGCTCTCAAGTGGAAAAAATACCCCCGATTTTTAAACATTCTTTATTGGTGCTCTGCTCCTATTGGTCTTAGCGTGATGATGTATAGCCTATAATCATCCTTAATAAATAAGCTATATAACATTGACAGGTTTTTTTAATCGGACCAGTAGCTCCTGAGATTGTCGCCTACAACGTCACAAACTCACAAACTACCTCTTTATAATATTAGTACAGATTGTTTTTTTACTTATAGTTCCTCGCGGACAAAGTCGCAGCACAGTAAGTTCTAAACAGTGATAAATAATAAAAAAATGAATATAAAGCTGTGGGTGACTGTTTATATATATTTCATTTTAAACTTTTCAAACTAATTTATCAATTATCACTACAATATTAGAGTGAATGACATGCGATTATTTTTTCATAGTAAGCTGTAGACTCCTTTGGAGTTTTGTACACACGGACACTGTAAAGCCTAAATTAAAACCACCATCATCATTACCCTCATCCCACCTAAGTAGAGTCGGAACAACATGTTTTCTTTTCCCACTCTCTACCATCAAATGTCATCGCAGTATTCACACCTTTTACACACATATCATTTTTCACACAGTCCATCCACACCATTTTCGGTCTTTTTCTTGTTTTTTTATTATTTCAAAGGAGGCAAACGAACTGGTGGGTCACGTGATGTTAAGTGATCACCACCGTCCATACACACTAGCGACATCAGGGACGTCGCAAGTGCGTTGCCAGCCTGTATATGGGAGAAGGGGGAGGGGAAGGAAAGGGAAAGAAGGAAAGAGGAAGGGACGTGGGCCTCCGGCTCTCTCACTGACCGAACGAAACACAACAATGCAAGCACTGTTATTTCACGTCGTATTTCATTTTTCTACTCGTATATCCATCTACCATCATACTCAACACTTTTCTAGTCACATGGTTTTCATCTCTCCTCATGACATGTCCATATATACCATGCTAACGTATTACTCCTCAGCTTCTCTGTCACTGGTGCAAATTTGAAACTTCCTCTGATATACTTATTCTTATTCATTCTAGTCACACCACACATCCACCTTAATATTCGCATCTCTGGTACATGTAATTTTCTCTCATCTATCTCTTTCGTAGCCCAGCACTCAGATGCATAGAGCATGACAAGTCTTTTAATAGTAAAATTAGATCTGAAAAACAAATATTTTTATTGGTTCACAAAAATAAGGTTTTATACCCCAATGAACTCTAGTCCTAATTGCACGACCCATTTTAACGAGCAAGTCTCTCTACCTCGAGGAGCCTGTTAGAGTAATGTCAAGCTATATAAAAAGTACCATTTATATACATATTGGGTGTAAGGGTACATATATTTCGTAAGTTTTATTTGTTGGCCTACTTATAATAATATATAAACACAACACAATACAGTACAACACAACACAACATAATATAATATAATATTAACGTGGGGTAATCCCTTATGGATCCACTCTCTCGGAGTAGAGGATGGGTTATGTCCGACTTGCACGGACTAAAACCCCACGGTGTACCGTCCGACCGTATTGTTGGGACGACAAGGGATCGAACTACGCTATTCCCCTTGGATAACCGCCAGAACGATCCATTGGGCTCCCTCCTAATAGGGAGATAGACTGGGCACACACCAACTGCCTCCCCTCGTCAGCCGGACCCGTGCAATGAGAAGTTGCCCCCTCCCCCGACGCATACCCTCAGGTCCGGCTGCGGTGGTGGTAGGAGGCGGGCAAATCACCACCTCCTCCCTCCGGTCCTCCGTTGGCAGAGAGGGCCGCTCAGAAGGTCATCTTTGCGGACCCTCTCTGCCGCCTCCTTTAGCAAGATGACGTCCTCGCAATTTACGTAATGTAAAGTAACTTAACGTAACATAACTCAGTATGACGTAACGTAACATAAAATTTGACATTCAAAACCATTATATCATTAATTCTCAACATTTAACATTTTGTACCACAAACTCAATAGAAAATGTTATTAGATGTACACAGGCCCTTATACTACACGTGGCTAGTTTGATGGTGGTAGAGCCACGCTGAAGCTATTATTGGTTTAAGCGTGAATGGGTTGGCTCGACCGGGTTAGTACCACCCTCTCACAGAAAACCGACGTGAAGTAACAGTGCTTAAATCGTTGCGTTTCGTTCGGTCAGTGAGAGTGCTGGAGACCCATTTCCCATCCACTCCCCTCCCCTTTTCTCTCCCCCTTCCCTCTCCTCTCTCCATCGTCAATCCCCTCATCCTCCTAATGCAGGCTAGCAACGCACTTGCGACTAGTCTGGTGTTGCTAGTGTCTATGGACGGTGGTGATCGCTTAACATCAAGTGACCCACCTGTTCGTTTGCCTCCTATATTATATTTAAAAAATAGTCTGATGCAAACCGCACAAACGCAATATGGTAGGTCACGCTTACTAGCATGTCATGACGCGAAATTATAAATTTCTCTCCTGCCAAAAAAAAACGTTCAACGCGCCTAAAGAAGTTTTCACTTAAGAAAAGTGATGCACAAACAGACACGCTCGTATTTACAACGTATATTTTAATTAATGCGCGAATTATCTCCTCTAAATTGTTCGTTTACATTTAAAAAACGAAGATTGACTTTTATTAGTATTACATGCGTCAGATTATAAAGTGGCCACAAATTCTAAAAGTTTTTCTTTAGTATTCTTAAATCATATTCATATTAATATAGTGATGACGTAAACGAAGCGTATTTATACTTTTTTTTTTTTTTATTGAAGCACGACAAAGTGACTGCACTATGCCTGATGGTAAGCATAGTACAATCCAAAAACAGTGGCGACCACCGAGAGACAGATCATCCATCGTCGGTCGCAGCTGTCATGTCGGCCATAGTGACGAAAGTCACCCGGTACTGGATATGCACAGGCTGATCCCGGAACGCGACGCGCAAAAGCGAGTCACTATGACGGGCTTTTTCGCCATTTACATGGTGGTTGCGACCCAGTCGGGCTGTAAAACCCTACCACCCCGCAAAACTTCTTAGATTTTTTCCAAAAAAAATGTTTCAGATCAAGGAATCTATACTAATATTATAAAGAGGTAAAGTTTGTGAGTTTGTGACGGTGTAGGGGGTAATTTCAGGAACTACTGGTCCGATTTGAAAAAATCTTTCAATGTTATATAGCTCATTTATCGAGGATGGTTATAGGCTATATATTATCACGATCAATCTAAGATCTAAGAAATCTAAGATCAATAGAAGCGGAGCAACAATGAAAAATGTCTCTAAATCGGGATGTTTTTTTCTTTTGAGAACTGCTGCGTGTTAGTGTTAGTGTATCTATTCCACGCGAACAAAGTCGCGGGCAGAGGCTAGTAATTAAATATTTAGAAGAACGGACACCGAGTTTTTTGTAGTTTATAGTGGTGGGGTTTTACAGCCTGACTGGGTCGCAACCACCATGTATATGGAGAAAAAGCCCGTAATAGTGATTAGTTTCTGCGGGTCGCGTTTCGGGATCAGTCTGTGCATATCCAGCTTTTTACAGGCCGGCATGATAGTGGCGACCGGCGATGGATAGTGTGTCAATCGGTGGTCGCTATTATTTTTGGATTGAACTGTGCTTATCATCAGGCATAGTGCAGTCATTTTGCCGTAATACAATAAAAAAAAAGAATGGAGGTATTAAAGAAAAATAATAAATGGCAGTTGGACTAACTTTGAGATACTCTGTCGATCGTAGTAAGATTATGATGGACGTTTATTGCAAAAAATGTATTAGTCAAAATGTTTTCGTTAAGAACAGTCGTGATTAGGTGAGTTCTTCTATTTTTATTCGTTTTTTGATTCGCGGGCATTTGTCGTATTTTTACTCACGCTGTATCTATACTAATATTATAAAGAGGTAAAGTTTTTTTTTTTTATATTATAGGAGGCAAACGAACAGATGGGTCACCTGATGTTAGGTGATCACCACCGTCCATAGACACTTGTAACACCAGGGGAGTCACAAGTGCGTTGCCAGCCTGTGTTTGGGAGGAGGGCGGGGGGGGACAGGAAGGGAAGGACGAAGGGGAAAGGGAGGGTAGGTGGGTCTCCGGCTCTCTCACTGGCCGAACGAAACGCAACAATGCAAGCACTGTTACTTCACGTCGGTTTTCTGTGAGAGGGTGGTGCTTCCCCGGACGAGCCGACCCATTCGTGCTGAAAACAATAATAGCTTCAGCTTGGCTCTACCACTACTTTGTGACTTTGTAGGGGGTAATCTCAGGAACTACTGTCCCGATTTGAAAAATTCTTTCAGCGTTATATAACTCATTTATCGGGAAGGTTATAGGCCATATATCATAACGCTAAGACCAATAGGAGCGGAGCACAGATGAAAGATGACTCAAAATCGGTATTTTTTTCCTCTTGAGAGCTTCCTCTTCGTGCTAGCACTAAGTAACTATTACTACGAGAACGAAGTCGCGGGCAGGGGCTAGTAATACAATAATCATGAAATCTACATATAAACTAGTTAATCCGCGCAACTTCGTCTGTGTGAAATCGGTTACCTACCGGTTCTATTTGTATTTCCAAACCCAAAGAAACTTAAAATACTCAAAACTCGGTTACAGCGAATCCCACCGATTCCAATTGTGAAACCAAACAATTTATTGACTTACTGAAACACACACCTAGTTTGGTTTAGTGACTTACGCATGTGTTGAATAAATTTCGATGAAACGGACATGGCGCCATCTGTTTTTCAGCAACATAAATAATTTCATTTTGTTTGAAATACGAATAACCGTCATTTGTAGTTTTTTTAATCTGTTATGTAGTGGATTTTATATTTTATTCATAATCTTGTGTTATTTGACTCTATATTGTATAAATTTGGTGGTGTTTTACATAATATATAGTTTATTGTGCATAAGTGAAGTGAATGGAAAATAATACCACGGAGCATGAAATTCTGAGATGCCATAAAAATCTCCCTGAGAGGTTTTAACAAGGGATCCACCATCTTGTTAGAATATTGATTCATACGACGCTTAATATTGAAATGATCGCACGACGCTTGTAATATTAATGACTACGTGATAATGGCAGTAATAATCTAAAAATTTGATTGAAAAAAATAAAGTAAAAAAGACCGTCATTTGGATATTGTTTATACAGAAATACTAAAATCGCGAATAAGAGATGAGAGGTTGGGATTAAGAAGGTAAAAATTTAGGGTTAGGGGTATTTTTTGTAGTATATAAAAAAAATACAAAAATTTAACAAATAAACAAAACTCTGGATAGAGATACTCTAATCTCTTTTTTTTCGAAATGACTACGCTTTTGACCCAACAAGCTCTTAACAGCTTCACCGGACTACTAAGGCGAGCGCTTAAGGCACTCAGCCGACTTTATTTTGGCAACCAGCTCAAAGATGCACGGCACTCCTCGGCTTGGCTGTTGCCTGTTGCATGCAAAATCGCGACCTATCTTAGCTAACCTAGCTAACTATTCATATATGTATGAGTTGTTGAAACGTATATGTGTATCAAGCATACACACCTCAACAACTCCTCCATATATTTCTTATCGGAAAATTGAGTTTTTCAGTTCGATAAGGAAAAAAAAAGTAAACCCTTCCACTTTCATGTGTAAGCGTGTAGCGTGCACGGGGGTGATCGTGTAGTGTTGTAGCGGTGATGTATATTTGTGTGTCACCGTATTGCGCAAGCAACGCACTCAAGGACTCCCTACCGAGGGATCGAACCTAGGCTTGAGCCGCTGCCGTGGGAGGCCTAATCGGGTATACTCTAATCTCATAGAGGTATGAGATATACTTTACGATCTATTCTCATAATTAATAGACACTATGAAATAAAAAGACGACTTCTTCAACTCTTGCTCTTTTTAATAAGTATTTTACCATAAATAAACTCAAAGACAATGATTTTTACACACCCTCGTACACGCATTTATAAAAGTATTGCCTTCCTTTACCTTTCAACAGCTCAAGTGAAGGAAGTCACATTCCAAGGAAGTAGTAATAATTATGAAATCTACGATTTAGTACATAGTTACATTTTTAGGTTCGCTAATAATTCTAATTCAAAATCAAAAACACTTTATTCAATTCAGGCCCTAAGAAGGCATTTATAAACGTCAAACTACCACAGATTCGGAAAACAACACAGTCATCGAGAAGAACTGGCAAGAAGCTCGGCTCGGTCTGGTATATCATTTAAATAAATATATATAATATTCAGAATATATTACGTACATGTCAGAAACGTTTTAATGAAATAAATAAAGAAATTGTTTATTGTTGGAACAATACAATAACCTTAAATTAAACAAACTAGACAAAATATAATGAGATACATGTTAAAAAATTAAGAAAAAATAAAGCCCAACAATTGGCAAACCCTTTCAGCCATATATGCAGTACAGCAGTAGTACCGCAGCGCTGATTTTCGATGGGAGCCATTGTGATGATAAACGGACGTTCAGTCGGTTATGATTAATATTAGAAAAAATAATTAAAGACCAAAACTAATAAGTACCATAATAACAAGTAACACAGGTATATATAACATGTCACAGACATTCACGTTAAATAGATATAGGTATGGCTACTGTAACTACAAATATCAAGACTAGGCTAATATAATTTTCGGAAGACAAATGAAACCAATGAAACAGAACATAAATAGACCTACGAGAATAGATTTTACGTTAGTATAATTATTGAGTTGGATGCACAGAGATAAGTCAATTCCAGACATCACTATCATTCACATACTGATCCACTCTATAATAGCCTTTTGTATAATTGTAAGTAAATAACGAGTTTTCCTTCACACACGGAATTGATTAAATTGCCACACATTATCCTTAAAATTCACAACTGGAAAAACATGTAAAAGAAATTGAAGTCGACTAATTAATCTAATACTAATAACCATTATACAGTGCCAATTTGTTTTTACTACATTGTTATTTATTTTAAATAGCGACTTTATTATTCTATCTCGGTTGCACGTCGGATGTAGTTCCGGTTTTAAAGTCATCAAATAGATAACAGAAATTGACTCCACGTGTTTCTTAATCAAGAATAATTCGATTACAATTTCTCGAATTCATTTTAATGCTAGTTTAACAAAAATAGATGGCGCTGTTAACAAACATCTGTGATAAAAAGGATGACATTTTTCAAATCTTCGTAAGACGATAGTTATATGTAATAAAAATATGTTACTGTTTATATGTTAATTTCGGCTGCTGAATGATCCCACTATAACATAGTAACTGGACGACCAAGCCCAGCTCAGTTCTTTAAAAAACATTTTTTAAATTTAAATTAACTTTTAGCTTTGTCCCACAAAATTAGCATTTTTTTTACCAAAAAAAGAAATATTACGAAAGCTATCTCTTTTAATGTGATTTGGATTTGAACTGGGGTTAGATGGATTTACGAAGCAACTGATTTCCATCTACGCTATTTTTGTTTTGACAGCGGCGGCGAATACTAAGTGTTAAGGAAATCTCAAACGCCGTTTCCAAGATCCTGAACACATAACCATATAAAAATATACAATAATTACTCGTTTAAAGGTATTATTAGATAGATATATTTGAAAAAAAAAAATTTTATTTACCGACAAAAAATCCTTCAAATTAAAAAAAAAAGCTGTGGTATTGTTTAAATTAAGAAATGCCTCTTCTTGTTTTATTTCGACGCATTGTAGAAATCAGTACATATTCTTGTGCGTCATTGAACGATCTGCAAAACAGGTCTACTATGATGTTTTGCTAAGTAGAATACTTCAATCTTTATCAAAGGTTAAAATTCTACCTCAAATTGTATATGATGACTTGTTTGTATTTTATTATGAGATAAAGCATCAATAACATATTTTTTGTGAAGTGTCTAGTTGTAATTCTACGAATTTTATAGAGGAAAACTTGTGTTAAATTTGCATAATTCAAATAAAAAGCATCAGAAAGGCATTGTGAACTTACCGTATTGACCTTGCAAGGACTTTTTTTCACCGGACTACTAGGGCTTACTTAAGGCACTCAGCCGATTTTATTGAGGCAACTAGCTCAAGGGTGCACGACACACTATAGCTTAGGCTGTCGCCGATAACCCGGATCTAACCCAGCTATACTATTCTAAGCGATTCATAGATACAAGTATATTTGTTTGTGAATAATACAATTCACATGTATATTGGATATGAAACGAAATAACTGTACTGAACGAACTGATCGTAACTACTCGATTCAGTTCGATAAGGGAAAAAAATAAATCCCTTCCACCATATGTGCACTGTGTGCACGTATGTGCGGTGATCTCATGTGTATACAAGTGATGTAGGTGAATCACTGTTAAGGACAGGTGCGAACGCAACCTCATCAATAATCTGCAAAAGTTTTCTACTACCAACTCGGCTACCATCGCTTCACCCCTTAACCTTAAGTAATGCAGTACAGCAACGAACATAAGCTCATAGGCTCCTAAGAATTGAAAAGTTCCGTTACTCTGTCACGGATTCCATAATCAGAACCTAACCAAACTCTCATCAAACTACCTTTGAAGTACATTCTTTCCAATAAAAAATGAATCATCGAAATCGGTCGGCGTGATATTGAGGTATTAGTCTATCGTTGTCCGTTGTCGGAACTGGAGTAATTTAAAATAAAACCACAGGGAAAACACCAGTGTTTAAAAAAAAATCATCGAAATCGGTTCACCCAGTCGAAAGTTCTGAGGAAACAAACATTTTTTTTAAAAATCAGTCGAATTGAGAACCTCCTCCTTTTATTGAAGCCGGTTAAAAAGACCACAAGATGGCTGTAAATAATTAAGAATATATAAATATGATATACCAACTGTTGTTGAAATGACCAGGGATATAAAATGTGTTTATTTTTTTTATTGAAGCACGACAAAGTGACTGCACTATACCTGATGTTAAGCATAGTACAATCCAAAAACATCGGCAACCACCGAGAGACAGATTATCCATCGCCGGTCGCCGTTGTCATGCCGGCCATAATGACGAAAGTCACCCGGTACTAGATATGCACAGGCTGATCCCGAAACGCGACGCGCAGAAGCGAGTCACTATGGCGGGCTTTTTCGCCATTTACATGGTGGTTGCAACCCAGTCGGGCTGTAAAACCCTACCACCCCGCTATCGCTATTGCCTCGTTCGTTGATCAGCAGGGTGCACCACGTGCAGGTGAGGTTGGCTTGGGTGTCTCAAGTCTTAAGATGTTACTCGACACCCCTTACACCCCTGTTTAACTGTCTTCTTGAATTTGAATGGTCAAATATGTCTAATGAGATGTGTCTGGATGTGAAATCATTGTATAAACGAGTCATACGTACAATTGGGTTGTAGTAAGACATTTTTGTAAGTTTTAAGGATGAATGTTTTAGGAGAACAATGATCAAAATTCGTGTAAATCAAGCAAAAAATATCATCAAAACTTGGCCAGCTATTTAGGGTAGTTCAGTCACGTGGGACAGAAGAATCATATATAGAAATGATTAATTTTCAGTATATTAATAGGAGAAGTCTGGCCTTCCCAGAGTTTAACCTTCCCACCAGAATTCAAGTTCGGAGCCGCATCATCCTCGTATCAAGTCGAAGGCGCTTGGAATGTAACTGGTAAGGATATATATGAACTCTGAATCGTACCGCCTTCGTGATCTCATCTATACCACGATTATATTGCAGATAAAAGTGAATCGATATGGGACCGATTCATCCATACACATCCAGAGGCGATTCATAATAGGAGTAACGGTGATGTGGCTTGTGACTCTTATCACCAATGGAGAAGAGATATCGATATTGCTTCAGATTTGGGATTAAATTTTTACAGGTAACTTATCTAACTCTTAAATTTATGTGTACCATAATCAACAGAACATATAACCAATTTGTCCAAGTCAACTATTGACGTTTAAATCATAGTTAGTAGTAGTAGTGTATTCTTTAGTCAGTTTTCTTCTATGTCCAAGTTAATTTAAAGGTATAAGTGCCAAATCTTCAGTAAAAGCGCCGGTCGCTCACATCCCTTCTCCCCCCTGCTCCTCCTCCCTCTCCGAAACACAGGCTGGTAACTCACTTGTAACTCTCCTGATATTGCTAGTGTCTATGGACGACAGTGATCAATTAACTTCATGTTACCCGTCTGTTCGTTTGCCTCCTATGATAGAAAACAATGCAATTCAGTTGTTGTAAAACGAAGAAATCGCCGAAGTTACGAGTCTTAGTGAAAGACCCGGAATGATTAAGCCCGTGAAGGAAAACATTTTAACAGTAATATAGCAAGACGGCAAGGCTTTTTGTAAGCCCTGATAGCTAGTCCCACAACGTTTAATGTGTTTACCAACTTGGATTACATCGTAACATAGTAATTAGACATCAAAGTCATCTGCCACGTCTGTCTGTTCGTGATAAACTAAAAAAAAAAACGCTAAACAGATTCTTATGCGGTTTTCATTAGTTGATAAATTGAGGAAGGTTTAGGTATATAATTTGTCATAGTTTTTTGAGCAGAATAACGCCCGACGGGCCGGCTAGTAAAGTATAGAAAGGAAATATTAGAAAAGAACGTAATTCTGTACATAAACCGCCAATCATTGGAAAAAGTTGTACAAAGTATTGTGGCACTACTTTGTGTCAAATATAGGCAAAATTATGGTGTTTGCACAATCCAAATATACCCGAATTCAGATCAGTGCAATAAATATATAATGTTTTTTTTTCTAAACTTGTTGTTTTCGCAAAAGGGTCATTTGGAATTGGTAAAAGAAACTGAGAGAGAGGGCTGATCGCAATTTGATACGATTCAGTACTCACTCCTTTGACGTGTTGCATGAGCGTAATGTAAATCACCAAGATTTGTTGGTCCTGATATAGCTATATACAAGTCAGAGTGAAAGTCGTAGTTATTTCAAAATGATTTAGGTGCAGGTAAGAGAGTCGTTGTAATTAAAGTCCGTTGAATATTTTGAGATTAGCAATTACATGCTTGACAATAATATACAATATATAAGTCTACTAGCTTTCCTTGTAACTCCGTCCACGTGACACCATTTTTTTTATATCAAAGGAAGCAAACGAACTGGTGGGGCACGTGTTGTTAAGTGATCACCATCGTCCATAGTAACTAGTGACATCAGGGAAGTCGCAAGTGCGTTGCCAGCCTGTATATGGGAGAGGGTGGAGGGGAAGGGAAGAGAAAGGAGTAAATAGGAAGGGAGGGGTGCCTCCGGTGCTCTCACTGACCGAACGAAACACAACAATACAAGCACTGTTATTTCTCGTCGGTTTTCTGTGAGAGGGGTGGTACTACCCCGGACTAGCCGACCCATTCATGTTGAAATTATAGTTAAAAAAAACAGTGACTAGTAAAATCATCTGAATGTATTAAGTCCATTTACTGTCTACTTTTCTCTCTCTCTCTCTCTTTTCTCTTTAAGTCGCGTCGTCATTAAAATTGCAACAACTTTTGATAGAGTGGGCCGATTTTAATGAAACCAAGACTACGTGTTACTCGAGGATAAACTTTATGATTTTCTTGCAGAGGTTTTAATCGTGAATATGGTATTTGTATTTTAGCAGTGACACGTGTTAAACACACGACTGATATTTTAAAAAAATGATTTAAATGTATTTTCTTGCTTATTCCAAGAAAATTGATTTTTTTCCTCCCAAAAATCGAAAAGTGCAGACATGTTAGATTTACATTCTTATTATATATATAGATGACATACGTAAGACATGTCGTTTTGCAGATCCGAGATCTTTAGGCAATTTTAATTGCAGACTTATTTGTGTCAGCTATCACAGCTGTGAAACGATCTCAATGCAATTTTAATAAATAGTAACTGGGCGACCGAGCCTAGCTCAGTTCAAATTAAAATAAACTGTTAGGTTTGCGAGAATGTGTGGAATGTCGTTGCTTCCTTCTGCGAGGAGGTTCGCAAGGGGTTCGCAAGGGGGACCCTCTAAGCGGCCCTCTCCGCCAAAGAAGAACTGGTAGGAGGAGGCGCCAGTTTACGCGCCTTCTCCCGCCACCATACGCGGACCTAGGGGAGGTGGGTCGGGGCACCATCTTCCCATTGCACAGGTCCGGCGGACGAGAAGGAGACGGCCGGTGTGTACCCGGCTGTCTCCTTACAAGACGAAGGCCCGGCGGCGGCACTTCTGCTGCTGGGCCAACCGCTGGGGCAGCACGATGAAGTCTATAGAGATCTCGTGCCGCCCCATCCATTGCGGAAGACGTACACCGTGGGGTTTTAGTCCGTGCGAGTCGGACATAACAAGGGATTTCCCCACGTATAAAAAAAAAAAAAAGTTTGCCTCACAAAATTAGCATTTAGAAAAAAACGATATACACTTGGATTCAAACTGGGGTTACAGCTACACATGTTACAGTTATGCCAGCGGCGGCGCAATTTACCTTCATATTCTAGGTATATTTTTTCATTGCTTGAAAACTCAATTAAAAAGTTTTGTACGAATACAACCAAGCTAGATCGATTTTTCGTCCCCGAAACTACCTACATACTAAGTTTCACGGAAATAGATGACACTATTTCCGAGATCCTGAATATATACAAAATTATACAAGAATTGCTCGTTTAAAGGTATAAGATTAAGACATGTTTACTTTCAGGTTCTCTATATCCTGGACCAGGCTCCTTCCAACTGGTTTTAACAATCACATAAGCGAAGATGGCAAGAGGTATTACAATAATCTCATCGACGGGCTCATTTCTAAGCATATAGAGCCGCTTGTCACAATTTATCACTGGGATCTCCCTCAAAGGTTACAGGACTTGGGTAAGCTGGTTGCTATGCTAACTTCGTGTCTAAAAGTATTGCCGTCTTGATGTGAGAAATTATACAGCCATTTTTTTTTAACTTTATTTTTGGCAATTAATCTTTCAGATTATTACTGCCATCGTCACGTAGTCGATAATATTACAAGTGTCGTACGATCATTTCAATATTAAGCGTCGTGTCAGTCAATAGTCTAACAAGATGGAGGAGCCCTTGTTAGAACCTGCTAGGGAGTTTTTGTGGCATCTCAGAATTTCATGCTCCGTGGTATTATTTTCTATTCACTTCACTTATGCACAATAAACTAACTAGATTACGTAAAACTCCACCAAATTTACAAAATATAGAGTCCAATAACATAAGATTATGAATAAAATATAAAACAAACTACATGACAGACTAAAATCCCGCCAAAAACTCCAAATACAGCCATTATTCGTATACTAAGGATTATTCTGGCGATATTTTATCCCCATATAGCCTTGTTTGTACATAATATTTTTCGAGCTAAAACTAAAAGCTAGGCGAGAGAGACTCTGACATATAACTGTCGTAATATACATGCTTTGGCGACAGATTTGAATCTTAAGAATAACTAGTTGGTCGCACATTAAAACTTCGCAACTTCTTATCTTTGCCGTACGGTGAAGATGTGGAACAATCTCCCGGATAGTGTGTTCACTCTTTCCTATAACATGAGGTCCTTCAAACGTAAAGTAAAGAGATGCAGGACGGCATGACAATGACAACAGGTGAGGGATAGCGTGTCTCTTGGTAGTCGCCATTCTTTTGGACTGTACTGTGCTCTCCATCAGACCCAGTGTTGTCACTTTGCTGTACTAACATAAAAAAAACTAACTCTACCGGCATACTATGGTTTTATTACGATTTCCTTCACGATATTGTCCAGATTCGAACCTACGAACATCGCCGTGGTATCCGAATACACTATCACTGAATGGTCAACTCTCTAACAAACCAGTTCATCCCTAATCTATTTTCAGGTGGTTGGACCAACCCTTATATCACAGATTGGTATGCTGAATATGCAAAAACAGTTTTCACTCTATTCGGTGACAGAGTAAAGACCTGGATAACTATCAATGAGCCGCAGGTCTTCTGTGAGGCCACATACGCTACTGGAGCATTTGCTCCTGGTATTTTAGACCCCGACATTGGCGCAAATCTGTGCATTAAGCACGCTTTGATAGCACACACTAAGGCTTGGAGAATATATGACAAGGAGTTTAGACATATGTATCATGGTTGGTATCTTTGTCCCCTTGTTAGACGTGGGTTCTGTTTTTGTGTAAAGGTTTTACATTAGTTAAGCCGTATAGATGAGTTAACATCCTACTCAGTGTATCAATATGCTAAGTGCCAAAGTAAATATTAGTACTTAATCATTTGCTTATAAATGTACCACTATTCGAACAGACCAATTCCATGAATAGTTCGTAGGTCAGCTCAGATAGGTCGCGAATTGCACGTATCAGGCAACAGCCCAAGCCGAAGTGTGTCGTGCACCCTTGTGCTAGTTGTCAAATAAAATCGACTGAGTACCCTAATCGCTAGCCTTAGTAGTCCGGTGAAGCTGTTAAGACCTTGCTGGATCAATAGCCTAGTCAGTATGGCGAAAATAAACTCTTTGTTATAGAAGATCTAAGTGTAATCACTAAACGCCTACTAATTTACAATACAGTTTTCTTTACCAATATTGCTATAAACACTGTCATAAGTGCTATGTATTGTACAGCAAGAATAGAAATAAAAACTCATTCTTACACGAACGCACATTTCATGTAGAGTATGGCGCAGCCAGTAGAGGCTTCCGTTATGTGGCTTCCAAAGGGAATCTGATTTCGATTTTTATTTATAACCTCGCTATACAATACATAACAATAAGATGCTTAGATTTCGTTAGGAAGCTTTTTGTCACCGTAATTCGAGCTAGTATGACAAACTAAATTTGAATTAGTAAACTGACTAATTGATGAAACTAGATGTTAAGGACAATATGAGTTTAATTCATTTTAGTATTAAAGTTTCCTATTAAAAATAACGCTTACTATGTCTTTCAGGTGAATTGTCTCTCGCGAACCATTTATTCTGGTTTGAACCTCACTCCAGAGAAGACGAGGAAGTTACCGAACTGGTCCACGAATACGTTGTTGGTTTTTTTTTAACTTCTTAATTATTATTCTTTTTTTTTATATCAAAGGAGGCAAACGAACTGGTGGGTCACGTGATGTTAAGTGATCACCACCGTCAATAGACACAAGCGACATCAGGGATGTCGCAAGTGCGTTGCCAGCCTGTATATGGGAGAAGTGGGAGGAGAAGGAAAGGGAAAGCAGGAAAGAGGAAGGGACGTGGGCCTCCGGCTCTCTCGCTGACCGAACGAAACACAACAATGCAAGCACTGTTATATCAAAATCAAAAATACTTTATTCAGTTTAGGCCCTAATAAGGCACTTATGAACGACAAAAACTACCACCGGTTCGGAAACAACCTAGTTATCGAGAAGAACCGGCAAGAAACTCGATCTGGTTTATCTTTTTAATATATATAATATACTAATAGACTATATTACATACATGACAGAAACTTTTAATGGAAAAGAAATTTAATGGATGCACAGAGATGAGTCAATTCCAGACATCACTATCGTTCACATACTGATCCACTCTATAATAGCCTTTTGAGACCAAAACCCGCTTGACATGGCGCTTAAATTCACAATCAGGCAAATCAGTAATATCCTTTGGAATTTTGTTATAGAACCGTACACTATTTCCCAAAAAACTATTACTCGTTTTACTAAGTCTAAAACATGGGATAACTAGTTTGTCACGGTTCCTAGTATTTAGACTATGCCGGCCTTTTACAAAATCCAGTTTATCAAGGTTCTTTCGGACATACATTAAATTATCAAGAATGTATTCACGTCGATTATCTGAGAGAGGGGTGGTACTACCCCGGAGGAGCCGACCCATTCATGCTGAAACCAAAAATAGCTTCAGCGGGGCTCTATCACCTACTCTGATGATTGACTATATTTAAATTTAAATAAAATTTAGGTTTAAACGCCTATAATATAATAACTGATGATATAAATGTAAATTGTAACATACTACGCCGCAAAAAAATCATTCCTTTTTTTTCAGAATGACAAATATTCCCATCCAGTGTATTCTAAGGAAGGTGGATGGCCGGTGAATATAACCAAGGTGTTGTCTCTTAACAGCAATCGGCAAGGACATATAAATTCGACTTTTCCAATCTTGACAAAACACGAGATTGAGCTTATCAAAGGTAAGTACTATTACACCCTAATAATTCAGGACATTGAAATTAAATGAAAAAGACTTTCTTCAATATAAGCCCTGAGAAATCAAAACTGCCACCGGTTTGGACAAAAAAACCGCTTATCGTGAAGAAGCGGCATGAAAATCGGTCTGGTTTATATTGTCATGATACATATTTTTACAACCATACATAATTACATTCATCTTTGGTGAATGCACAGAGAAGGACGTCATTTCCAGATGCCACCATCGTTCACATATCGGATCCACCCTATAAGTAGCCTTTAAACGTTAAAATCCGTTTGGCTTGGCGCTTGAACTTATTATCTGGCAAATAGGTGGTAGAGCCACGCCAAAGGTATTATTGGTTTCAGCATGGATGACTCATCTCACCCGAGGTAGTATCACCCGACCCACAGAAAACCAACCTGAAGTAATACTCCTTGCATTGTTGCGTTTCGTTCGGTCAGTGAGAACGTCGGACGCCCACCTCCCTTTCTCTCCCATTCCCTTCCCTCTCCCCATATCCGCTCTCCTTCTTCTCCCTCACCCCATACACAGGCTGGCAACGCACTTACGACTCCCCTGATATCGTTAGTGCCTATAGATGACGGTAATCACTTAACATGAGGTGACCCACCAGTTCGTTTGCCTCCTTTGATAAAAAAGTTGTACGGTAAACCCTATCTGAGCACGAACTTAAAAGTTCGCAACATCCTATCTCTGCCGCACCGTGAAGCTGTGGAACAATCTCCCGGCTAGTGTATTCCCTCCTTCCTATAATATGGGGTCCTTCAAGCGTAACTTGAAGAGGCATTTACGCAGGCCGGCATGACATCGGTGACCGACGAAGGATGACGTACCTCTCGGCAGTCGCCGTTGTTTTTGGATTGCACTGTGCTTAGCATCAGGCACAGCGTAGTCACTTTGCCGTGCTACTAATAACAAAAAAACTCTGTTGAACAGGAATCAATATACTTTATTACTCTTCACCTTCGATCGTCGTTCGTCGTTTGATTTTAAATAACAATGTGTTAGGTTATGCGATTTAGAGATACCCTCGAGTGTGGCTGTCGAAATTACCCCAACAGCAACCTATCAAACTGATTTATAATTGACTTCTATTTCTACAGGTACATATGATTTTTACGCCTTTAACTATTATTCGAGCAAAGTTGTCCGTAAAGCGAAGAAGGGTGAGAAGTTTCTGCCCTTACCAACAGGAGATATACCAGAGTTGAATGCTAAGATGCTGGCAAAGCGGGAATGGCCTAAGACAGCGATCGATTGGATGTTCGTAAGTTAAAACAGTCTTAATCCCAGAATGATAATCTACGTCACAGAGGCGCCTGCGCCGGAACCATATTGCTGTGTTATTTTATATGACGTGCACGTTAGGGGAAAACGATGAGAGTAAGTTTTTAGGATGAGCACGCACGCCGTCACGAAAAACCGACACCCTGAAGTTTGTCTACATAGTTTAGTCTACATTTTGTTTCTTTGTATTAAACTTTCAATGTATTAGATACCTTTTTCTATTGTTAGTGTCGTTTTTTCTACAAACGTTAGAAAAAGGCGGAAGATAAAATTTTTGAAAAGATTTTCATCTTGTTAAGCCAAAGAAGTATAACTTCTAACGCGTGTACATAAGTACACACACACTTTTTTTTTATATCATATGAGGCAAATAAACAGAAATTCCAATCTTGTCATCCATAGAATTTTTAATTTATCTTTTTACTCTGTAGTCCGGTGAAGCTGTTAAGACCTTGCTGGGTCAATAGCGTAGACATTTCGAAAAAAAAAAAAAAAAAAACTTTTTACTATCTTCATATTCTACATGTGCCTACCTACAAAATTTGAAGATCTTGAAGAATAACGTAAAATGTTAGGCAGGGGTATAATTCGATTTAGCTTATTCCGATTATGCTCAACTGATTGTTATTATGCATAACAGAAATTATAACACTTTACACACGGCACCTAAAAAGCTATGTGATTGTCAGGTGAACCCGCCAGGAATCCGAAATCAGCTGAATTGGCTGAGACGGAAGTATGGCAATCTGAAGTTCTTCATCACAGAAAACGGATACTCCAGTATCGACGATGGTTTGGACGATGTAGCCAGAATCCATTTCTACAGAGATCATTTAGAACAGGTACATTTCTATTTGCTACTAAATCTATACTTCTATACTAATCTATATCTCTATACTAATATTATAAAGCTGATGAGTTTGTTTGCTTGAATGCGCTAAAGACCAATAGGAGCAGTGTACCAATGAAGAATATTTCAAAATCGTTTTTTTTTTCTTTTTGAGAGGTACCGCTGTGTATTAGTTTTTTATGTTATTGTAGGTAAATGAACATTTTTTTTTTTTTATTGAAGCACGACAAAGTGACTGCACTATGCCTGATGGTAAGCACAGTACAAACCAAAAACAGTGGCGACCAACGAGAGACAGATCATCCATCGCCGGTCGCCGCTGTCATGCCGGCCATAATGACGAAAGGTACTGGATATGCACAGGCTGATCCCGAAACGCGACGCGCGAAAGCGAGTCACTATGACGGGCTTTTTCGCCATATACATGGTGGTTGCGACCCAGTCGGACTGTAAAACCCTACTACCCCGCTATCGCCATTGCCTCGTTCGTTGATCAGCAGGGTGCACCACGTGCAGGTGAGGTTGGCTTGGGTGTCTCAAGACTTGATCTTAAGATGTTACTCGACACCCCTTACACCCCAAAACAGGCGGGTCACGTGATGTTAAGTAATCTCCACCAACTATAGACACCAGCAACACCAGAGGAGTCGTAAGTTGTTGTTGTTGAAGTCCGAAGTATAAAGAATAAAATTTATGTAAATTTTAGATTCCTGATATTTTAACTTTTTGTATTTACCTTTTAACTATATTATACGAGTTATATTTAGAGCAGTAAAAAAATGAAGAGTATTCTACACAATTTTTTTGATATTACTTGATTTTTTCAGGTTCTTCTTGCCATCAACGAGGATGGAATTAATGTCGCGGGATACACAGCTTGGACCCTCATGGACAACTTCGAATGGCTTGGCGGATATCAGTAAATATCTTGTTTTTTTTTTATTTCGTTTCCGCTATAGTCAGTCCGATTAATATTATATACGAGATACAATAAAATCTCTATAACACGAACCTCGTTAAGTCGTAATCCTTAAAACCCCTTAACGCTCGGTATCTAGGATTATTTAGACTTTATAACTCGAATAAAATTGTATTTCCCTACGAGGTATTCATAAGATATATTTATGCATCATAATTTGAATTTCTAATACATAATTTCTTATAAGAAGTAGATAACTACATGGCATAGAACATAAGTCCAATTGTTATTTAAATAAGGCTCAACAAATAAAAAAAAAAAACAAAAATTGCACCTTTCTAAGTTGAAATTTTAGCAGTTACTCCTTTATATCTCGAAGTTATTTTTAAATTGATAACTCATTAAGGGCGCGCTCTCAAAAGAGATCCATTTTTACGGTATTTCCGTACGAATTACAACAAAACTATTGAACTTTCGTTAAATATAATAGCTGTCTACAGATACGTTGTATCTTTAATAATGGGTTTCTATTTTAAAAAATCAATTCTCCGTAGTATCCTCGTGCAAATGAGATTGATTTTTGGTATGAAAATCTTAGTAAATTTACATTTTTCTTGATAAACACAAAGACTTGCTTATGCTACATATAATCCAGTTTAAAAGACAGACCATCTTTGGCCACTGATGTCTGTCTATTCAATTGGGTGCAGAGCCACGTAGACGTCCACTCGCTACCGAATCTAAACGCGGATTGGTGCAGCCTGAATTCTCGTTTCACAGGCTGATCCCGAAACGCGACGCGCAGAAGCGAGTCACTATGATGGGCTTTTTCGCCATATACATGGTGGTTGCGACCCAGTCGGGCTGTAAGACCCTACCACCCCGCTATCGCTATTGCCTCGTTCGTTGATCAGCAGGGTGCACCACGTGCAGGTGAAGTTGGCTTGGGTGTCTCAAGTCTTAAGATGTTACTCGACACCCCTTACACCCCAAAATGTATTTATAATGTACACTACTATTTATATTGTATTTCAGAACTAAGTTTGGTCTCTACCAAGTCGATTTTACATCGCCGGAGCGGAAGCGGACACCTCGTGCCTCCGCGCATTATTATCGCAACGTCATAAAATCGCACTCTTTGAACGTTTCTATACCTGAGGTACGAGCTTCAAACCATGTTTATCTCTGCCCGCCAATTCGTTCGCGTGGAATAGTTACTTTGGGCTAATGCTAACACGCAACGGAGGCTCTCAAGACGAATAAAAAGCCGATTTTGAAACATTCTTCATTGGCGTTGCTATTGGTCTTACCGTGATGATATATAAACCTATAACCATCCTCGATAAATGTCCTATATAACACTGAAATAATTTTTCAAAACGGACTAATACTGACCGTTACTGAGATTACCCATTTTTACGTGGGGAAATCCCTTATGGATGCCCACCCTCCCGGGGGAGAGGATGGGTTACGTCCGACTCGCACGAACTAAAACCCCAGAGTGTACCGACAGACCGTGATGTTGGGGCGGCAAAGGATCGTTCTCTGCTATTCCCCTTGAATAGCCGCCCCAACGGTCCACCCGGCGGAAGGTTGCCGCCAGTCTCCTACCTATAGAGAGGCAGCTGGGTACACGCCAGCTGCCCCCCCCCCTCGTCCGCCGGACCTGTGCAGGGAGGCAGCGACAGCAGCGGTGCTATTACAAAAAAGTTAAATACGTATTGAATACTTGCTTTAAAAAGGTTATGTCTTAAAGGGACCGCGCTTGCTGAATGTTCGCCATCTTGCTCTTTAGTCTCGCTTTGGTTAGGTTAGGGGACGTAGCGTAAGTAGAAAACGGAAAAATGTACGGATATGACATATCTGAACGATATATCACTTGATTATCACGCGTTTTCTATTTGTGTTAGTGATTGTAGATAAGCAACTTGGCTAGGCCCCTGGGTTAGACTTGCGAGAAAGGATAACGCGAACTTGCCTCGGGCGAGCGCGGTGAATTTAGTACGAAACCTTTTTAAAGCATTTCATACGCATATAACTTTTTTGTAATAACACCTTATATGTCTAACTTTTATATTTAAGTCGCAAAAAGTAGTTTTAATATTAAGAAAATAATTTAAATCGTTCTGTGATGCGTATTGGTCATATTATCAAGCACAATTATGAATTCTTATCAATATCTAATGATATAATAACTGAGCCACAGCAACGCGTAGTCGGTTCAGCTAGTTGTATATATACAAGAATTTGTACAGTAGTCGAACTTTGACTATAGAGAAAAACCTTTTACAATTTATTATCGATAGCATTGAGGGCTCGTAAGTAGTTACGAAACAAAAAAGAATGAAGAATATCGTCTGAGAAACGTAGGAGGGGGATGTCCTTTATCGTTTGCCCTCTGCCTATTTATATGTAGATAAGATAATAATAATAATAATATACAACATAGCGTTAATTTTATCAGTGGTTCCAAATCTAGTAGACGTACATTTCTTTTACGTACATTAATTTCATTAGCTTATCTCTACCTATCTATGTTCGTATTCGCCCAGTTCTTGCGCGGTCTCCGTTATGTATTCTCTCGCTTATGGTGACCATTGTACCACCGAGATAGAGGCTTTTTCAACACATTTGTAACTATTTTAAAAGTTTTATTTTATTATTATTATTTATTGTTTACATATGAGTAGTGTAATATTTTCTTCAAGACATCGACCGCACATCCATAATTACTTTGGCCTCCCATTGAATATCAACGCTGCTGTATTGCCGCGCAAATTATATACATATACAGTAAAGAACATGTTAACAGGAATTGCTAGTAACCATATATAACATTTCAAATTTGACCGCATTTTTCTCGAAACCGTTAACATATTCTATACTGCGTTTATAAACTACCCGGTAGAGTATGTAGGGGCTTCTGCCTCACTACTATAAGAGTTTAGAGTGACACGGCCAAGGTAATAACAACAATCGGAGTGCGTAAAATGGACTGTTTATTAGTATGCCCATATAAGGGCATAATACAGACATGCGATATTTAATTTGTTTGAACGACATTCTATTTACAATATTACAAAATTTCAGCTAGTGTGGTTTTTTTTTCAAACTGACTACGCTATTGACCCTGCAAGGTTTTCACAGCTTTTTGTGTGACTGTATCGCGCGAGCAGCGCACTCAAGGGCTCCACGCCGAGGGATCGGACCTAAGCTTGAGCCGCTACCGAGGGGGGACCTAATATGGTCCGAGGGGGGGCTAATTTGGCAAAGAGAATGACATAGTCGGTAACTACAAGTACAACCCAGAATTAATGCAGCACGTAGTTGAATGGGGGTGTCATTGTTGTGTCAATTATAGATGTGTTCTTTATTTATCTTGTTTTTTGTAACTGTATTGCAACAATGAACACTTTTTCTTTCTATACAACTAATTATAGGTATATGATGATAATTAATACAATATATATGTTGATAATTACAGATACGAGCTGTTGTTGACGGAAGCCATCGTGTGATACCATCTTTATTAGTTTTATGCAATATAATTGTAGCAATTACATTATTATAAATATTTATATCATATTTATGGTGTTTCAATTTCCTATGCATCAGAATGAACTAAAACAATACATCTTCTAGTACATTATTATTTATTTTTATAGGAGGCACATGAAAAGGTGAATCACCTGATTTTAAGTGATCCCCACCGCCTGTAGACACCAGCAACACCAGAGTAGTCGCAAGTTTGCATTGTTGGCCTCCAAAAAACTAGGTGTCCTTAATAGGGCAAGACAGTATTTCTCACCAGAACACCGTTTACTACTCTATAAAGCGCAAGTCCGCCCACACATGGAATACTGTTCTCACCTTTGGGTTGGAGCGCCTCAATACCAACTGCTTCCGTTTGACCGCATCCAGCGTAGAGCAGCTCGAATCGTTGGCGACGAGGTATTATCCGATCGGCTCGACTCATTGGCACTGCGTCGGGACATCGAGTCTCTTTGCGTTCTTTATCGCATTTACCACGGAGAGTGTTCAGAGGAGTTGTTTGGACTTTTACCTGCCGCTACATTCCACCATCGTACTACCCGCCTGAAACTTAAATTTCATCCACACCACCTCGATGAGTGGAGGTCTTCCACGGTGAGGTTTTCAAGGTTGTTTCTGCATCGTACTGCGACCCTGTGGAATCGACTCCCAAAGGCAGTGTTTCCAAGCAACTATAAATTGCAAACTTTCAAGAAGCGAGCGTACACTTTTCTTAAAGGCCACCAACGCACTTGTGAATCCTCCGGTGTTGCAAGTGTCTATGGACGTCGGTGATCACCTACCATCGGGTGACCCGTCTGTTCGTTTGCCCCCTATAATATAAAAAAGTGCGTTGCCATCTTATATTGGTAGGGAAGGGGGAGGAAGGAAAGCGGGATTGGTTAGGTCTCCGGCACTTTCACTAACCGAACGAAACGGAACATGCTAGCATTGTTACTTCATACACCGGTTTTCTGTGAAAGGGTGATAGTACCCCAGTCGAGCCAACCCATTCATTCTGAAATCAGTTTTGAGCTTCAGTGTGACTCTACCACCTACCAACTGCCACTGTCGAGTACGTAATGATATGACTAGTTTTTGGGATCATTTCAATGATAGAACAATATGGTGGCCCTCTTATTAAACTTTCCAGGGAGATTTTGTAGCAAGTCAGAATTCATGCTCCGTGTGGTATTATTTCCGATCCACTTGTGAAAATAACCAAAGTGTATTACGTAAATCACCGACAAAATTACTAAATATGGTGCCAAATAAAACAAGATTAGGAATAAAACATTAAAGACATTACGTAATAAACTAAATTCTTGCCAAAAACTACCCACGGTCTTGATAAGTATCCCATCTCTTTATTTAACAATGACTTAATTACTCAGTAAAGAGCCTGTGCTACAAAAGTCATGATGAAATGTCTAAACGGAACCTTGCACTTACTCTTACTCTTACACTATACATACACTTATACTTATACTTATGTGTACACTTATATTTATACTTACTTATACTTATACTTACACACTTATACATACACTTATTCTTACACTTATACTTACACTTATAATCTTAGGAACTACTTGTCCGATTAAAAAAAATATTTCAGTGTTAACAATATAGCTCATTTATCACATCACGCTAAGATTAATAGGAGCGTAGCACCAATGAAAAATGTTTAAAAATCGGGATTTTTTGTTCCTAAGAACTTACGCTGCGTGTTACGGTTAGCCCAAAGGAACTATTCTACGCGAACGAAGTCGCGGGCATAGGTTGGTTTGATACAAAGAGGATAATACTAATTTTATCAAGGAAGAGATAACTATACTAATATAATCTATATTCTAACAATGGCGACTGGACACCAATCCTCGTAAAATTGGTAGCAGAAAGCCACAAGAAGCAAGGCTATTTAAAACCAAACCTTCCATCTTTTCACTAAGGACTATTTCGCCTTAATAAGAGTACCAAAACTTATAACAATTCTTCTATCTTATTTCTGGCAACCAGTCTTTATTTAGTAGACTATTACTGGCATTGTCAAGTGAGTAACGATATTACAAGTTTAATGATATAACTTCAATGAACTAACAAGACGGTGGCCATCTTGTTAGAACTTGCTTGGGAGTTTTTTGTGGCAAATCGGAATCCATGCTCCGTGGTAATTTTTCCGATCCACTTCACTTGTGCACAATAACCAAACTATATTACATAATATACCACCAACCTTACATAATATAGAGTTAAATAACACAAGATTATGGATAAAATATAAAGACCACTACATGGCGTTCCAAGATCCCGCCAAAAACTCTTATAACAATTATCTGAGTTCATGTAGAGTTCCTATAAAACTTTTGGGAGCAATTATGACTCTTTGGTAGACCACCGCGTACTGATTTGAAAATGTTGCAAGTAAATCATTTAGGTACTACAAGAAAATTAGCCAAGTGTAAGGGTTGGATCACGGTTTTTTTCTTTTATTAATGGCTAGCTGTACCCGCGACTTGGTTTAAGTAGGATCTAATATAAAAGCAGTGATTAAAAAAAATATCCAAATATATTATACCTGACTCTCGGAATATGGCGCAGTACTCAAAATAACCAATAGTCGTATCTCAGACATGTGCTTATCTATACTAATATAATAAAGAGATAAAGTTTGTGGGTTTGTAACGTTGTAGGGGGTAGTATCTGGATCTACTAAACAGATTTTGAAAATTATTTCACTAATAGAAAGCCACGTAATTTGTGAGTGTCATAGGTAATATATTAACCTAAAAAATGAAATGAATCATATAGGAGGCAAACGAACAGGCGGATCACCTGTTGTTCAGCGATCACCGCCGTCCATAGACACTAACAACCCCAGAGAAGTAGCACGTGCGTTGCCAGCCTGTTTCTGGGGGAATGGAGAGAAAGGGAGAGATGTAGAGCGGAGGGGAGGGGAGATAGGTCTCCGGCGCTCTCACTGACCGAAAAAAACGCAACAATGCAAGCACTGTTACTTCACGTCGGTTTTCTGTGAAAGGGTGGTTCGACACCGGGTGAGCCGACCCATCCATGCTGAAACCAATAATAGCTTCAGTGTGGCTCTACCATATACAGCATGTACCTACCACACCTTTGAAAAATAAGTTGGAGAAATCAACGTTCGGATGAAAACGTTTCTTACGAATGCTACCTTAGCGATGAGATATATATGATAGAGTTCTAGAGAAAAGTTGTAGAGATTGATAATACCTATGAAAAAGTCAACGACAGCATATGTCTAACTTTTATTTTTAAGTCACAAAAAGTATTGTAGGTGGTAGAGCCCCGCTGAAGCTATTTTTGGTTTCAGCATGAATGGGTCGGCTCCTCCGGGGAAGTACCACCCCTCTCACAGATAACCGACGTGAAATAACAGTGCTTGCATTGTTGTGTTTCGTTCGGTCAGTGAGAGAGCCGGAGGCCCACGTCCCTTCCTCTTTCCTTTTCCTTCCCCTCTCCCTTCTCCCATATACGGGCTGGCAACGCACTTGCGACGTCCCTGATGTCGCTAGTGTCTATGGACCGTGGTGATCACTTAACATCACGTGACCCACCAGTTCGTTTGCCTTCCTTTGATATAAAAAAAAAAAAATCGTTTTTTATAAATGTTTACCGCCTAACGAAGTGGTTATGGGTCAGCTAGTTTCTATAAAAACCACATGCAGTTTCTCGAAAGTATGCATTTAAACACACATTTGTACACGTTTTGTTTAGAAATTTTCCACGAAAGACATATTTCTATCAAGTTCCTTTTTAATTCAAAAACAAGATATACAATTTCATGACAAAAGTACTATAAACTCACACTCACATTTCTAGTATTATTAAGTATCAGTGATAAAGTGTACAAGAGTTGCATTATTGATAAGTAATAAGATAATAAACACCTCACTCAAAATCGGTTTGTAATCGGTTTCAGTATCAATTATGTGTCTCGTGACATTAGCCGTGTTAAGGTAGGTTCATTATTTTCGCGCTATTGATTTTCTAGCTGTTATAACGTGTCAATTACGATTTCGAGTGGGATGCCTGTACTTGTAATGGCACATCCAAAAATTCAAAATCAAAAATACTTTATTCGATTTAGGCCCTGAGAAGGTCAGTATTAAAGTGAAACCTAGCACCAGTTCAAACAACCCTTGAGAAGAACCGGCAAGAACCTCGATTTGGTTTATCTTGTCATCATATATATTACTTCTTCTTTTTCTTTTTCTTGTTTTGGCTCCGCAGAAGCACTTGCCAATGTCGATGTTTTGTTACAATAATATTACAAGCCTCTTGTGATTTTCTAACAAGATGGTGGATCCCTTGTTAAAACCATCCAGGAAGTTTTTGTGGCATCTCAGAATTTCATTCTCCGTGGTATTGTTTTCCATTCTCTTCACTTATGCACAATAAACTAACTATATTAAGTAAAACACCACGAAATTTACAAAATATAGAGTCAAATAACACAAGATAATGAATATTAATATATAAAATCTATTACATGGCAGCCTAAGATTTTTAAAAACATATTATTGGCGTCATTTCCAAACGTCACCATCGTACTACGGCTATTATAGATCCACTCTATAATAGCCTTTAGACATTAAAACCCACTTAACATGGTGCTTGAACACACTACGTGGTAAATCGGTAATATGCTTTGGGACTTTATTATGAAACCTAACAATCTAATCAAACCTAAAGAAACAGCTATCGATCTTAGTGAGCCTGAAACATGGAATGATCAATTGGATATTGTTTCTAAAACTGTATTTTTTTATTTTTAAAATAAAAGGTTAACAAATGAGTTGTTACATTTGAAAATGAGCTCAATTTTAATTGTTCGTACAACATGTTTGATTTTAATAAGATTTCCAGTTTTTATATACCGATATACCTTAAAAGTGGTAGAGCCACGCTGAAGATATAAATGGTTTGCTCAAGGTAGTACCGCCCGACCCACAGAAAACCGACGTGAAATAACAGTGCTTACGTTTCGTTAGGTCAGTGAGAACGCCGTAGGACCACCTCTCCTCACCTTCCATTTCTCCCTCCCCTATCCCTAACACAGGCTTGCACCCACTTGCGACTCCCCTTGTTTTGCAAGTGTCTATGGACGGTAGTGATCACTTAACATCAGAAGATCCATTTGTTCGTTTGCCTTCTATGATATTGGAAAAATATCTGAAAAATAACGTAAAATATTAGGAACGGTTAACATTGTATTCAGCCTGTTTTTAAATGTAAAAACCCAAGTATAAGAACATTTTTGAGTGGTTTAATCATCCAGGAGTAGAATCAAAGTTCCAAGGAATCACCCTGCAAGTGTCAAGTCCATCACGTCCCAGAAGACCAGAGCGATACTTACAATACAATTTGAAGTTTATAAAATGCCTACCTACTTCTATACATCAATGGTCGTACCCACAATCTAAAATTTTTCTAGGGCTATTTAGATATTTTCAAAAAAGAATACACTATAAAAAATTAAAATATGCCCACATCGTACGAACTAAGAAAATCTTAATCACGAGTTTTTGGCAGAATCTTGGAATGCCGCGTAGTAATTTTTATATTTTATCCATAATCTTGTGTTATTTGGCTCTATATTGTATAATATTGGTGGGGTTTTAGCTTAGTCTGGTTATTGTGCACAAGTAAACTGGATCGGAAATAGTACCATGCCACAAAAACTCCCTGGAGAGTTCAAACAAGAGGGCCACCATCTTGTTAGTTCATTAAAACGAACGTAAGAAACTTGTAATATCAGTACCTACTTGATAATAGCAGTATTAATATACTAGAAGACTGGATGCCAAATATAAAAAAGCTAATCACATCTGATAATTCGCTAGATAGCAATCAATTCACCGTGAGATCAAAATTTCAGTTTACTGATTGGTGTGAGGATATGTTCCGACGACCTGACTTTTCCTCAAGGATTCAAGTTCGGTGCAGCGTCAGCATCTTACCAAGTCGAAGGTGCCTGGAACGTCAGCGGTGAGTGTGAATTTCTTATATACCTTTATAATTTTAAACCTTAGTACCTTCAGTAGTTATTAAGTCTAACCGTAGTAGCACTGCCCTTTCTATATTTTTTAACTTCATGAATTTTAAATGAAAACAAAACAGTTTCACCTCGGTTTAGACAGTTTAGGTTAGACTTGCGGAAAAAGATAACGGGAGCCGGCCGCGGTAGCAAGAACATTTTCGGTGTTATTATAAAAAAGTTAAATACTTGGTTTAAAAAAGGTTTCGTACGAAGTTCACCACACTCGCCCGTAGTAAGATCGCGTTATCCTTTTTTCGCAAGTGTAACCTAATGTAACCAAAGCGAGACAATAGATAAGCAAGATTGCGAAACATACCGCGAGCGCGATACATCTAAAACGTAACCTTTTTAAAGCAAGCGTTTAACTTTTTTGTAATAACACCGCAAGTTTATATTTGGTAGATAATAAGAATAGGTCGTAAAGCATATTGTATACCTCTAGGTAATTAGGATGTCCGTATCCAGAATTTCTTTCTAATTTTTGTTTAACAATTTTTATATTTTATTTTAAGTTTATCATCAAAAATATCTATAACCCCAAACTTTCACTTTCTTTACCCCACCCGTCTATTTTTTATTCAAGATTTTGGTATTTTTGAAGAAATAATATCCAAATGATTCAACGGTCGTTCGTATTTCAAACAAAACCAGATTATTAATGTTACTAAATGACAGATAGTGCTACGTCCGATTCATAGAAATTCTTCCATACACGCGTAAGTTATTCAGTAAACCAACTAGGTATATTTTTGAGTGAGGCCCCGAATTATTTGGTTTCACAATTCGGTGTAAGTCCCTGTAACCGGGTTCTAGGTTTTTTACGATTTATCGAGTTTGGAGATATAGTTGGAACCGGTGGGTAACCGATTCCACGCCATAGATTTACGAGGGTCAGCTAGTAGATGAATAAATTGTACCTTTGATTAGATTGTACTATTGAGTGTATGCGTGACGATATTTATTATCAAATGAAATGTCCCAAAAATCTGTTAAGCACGGTAATATATTTCTGCAATACAATGTTCCCCCTACAACGGGGTAAATAAAGGAATAGGCGCGGGACGGTGCTCTGTAAGCGACTGGCGAACGCTGCGCTCTAAATTGCGTCCACTCCCGAAAATGCTGATCCAGCGTCTCTCGCCCGTCGCTACATCACACCCCCCCTTACACAGAAAAAATTGGTGCGCTCTAAATTGCGTCCACACCCGAAAATGCTGATCCAGCGTCTCTCGCCCGTCGCTACATCACACCCCCCCTTACACAGAAAAAATTGGTGCGCTCTAAATTGCGTCCACACCCGAAAATGCTGATCCAGCGTCTCTCGCCCGTCGCTACAGTACCTATCTCTCCTAAGCAGCCCCTTTCTGTATGAAATGAACAATCAAATAAACAAACAAGCTTACATTCTTCATAATCATAGTTAGAATTATTAGTGACGTATCTGTCTATGTATGTAGAGGAATCTTTGTTAAGTGTTTTTCACCTACTTCAAATAGTCTAATTGTAATTTAGCACACATATCAAGGGCTGATAACAATACAATAATTTAATAAGTTTGTAGTATTAGTGGAGTCCGGTGAAGATGTTAAGACATTGCTGGGTTAATAGCGTAATCAATTTGAAGAAAAAATTGTTACTATTAATTTATTTGATCTAAATGAGCAATAAAACCCATCAGATATTTATACTAGACTCGAGTGTAGTACTTAGCCTGGTCTAGGAGGTGGCAGAGCCACGCTGAAGCTATTACTTGTTAGTTAGTTAGTAGCACCCTATCCCAGAAAACCGACGTGAAGTAATAGTGCTTGCATTGTTGCGTTTCGTTCGCTCCCCTGCCCTCGCTCTTCCCTCCCTTGCCCCCAAACACAGGCTGGCTACGCACTCGCGACTCCGCTGGTGTTGCTAGTGTCTATGGACGGCGGTGATCACTTAACATTGGGTGACCTGCCTGTTCGTTTGTCTCTTATGACATAAAAAAAACAGAAAGGTAGTCAAATGGTCTACCACAATGTTATGATTTAAACATGATCTCTTCCTTCATTTAAAGTTACGAACCCTCATAAATCAACGGGGTGTATAAATATATTAGCACTATGCCAAATATCAGCTGACCGCCCTTGACTCCATTGAGCCTCGTGCTCGTCGGCTTCTCGGTGATGAAGCGCTGTGGGAGACAAGATCGCTCAATTAAGAGTGGTTGTCTCTCAGATCTTATAGATTATACTTTGGAGAATGTGCACTGGAATTACACAATATAATTCCACCGTCCCCATTCCATTCCATTTCATGACTACATGCCATGAGGGTTTCCACCCTTATGTGGTTGATATTTCCTTAATTCGTACGAATCGATTTGCTTCCACATTTATTATGCGTACGGCTAAGGTCTGGAATTCACTCCCGGCGTCTGTCTTCCCGTCATCTTATAACTTGGAAATCTTCAAGAGTAGAGTGAATAGGCATCTGGCAAGTAAACGCGATCCTTTTTTTTCTCAAACTGACTACACTATTGACCTAGCAAGATCTTAACAGCTTCACCGGATTACAAAGGCGAGCGCTTAAGGCACTCAGCCGATTTTATTTTGGCAACCAGCTCAAGAGTGCGCGGCACACCTCGGCTTGGCTGTTGACTGTTGCATGCAAAATCGCGACCTATCTTAGTTAACCTAGCTAACTATTCATATATGTATGAGTTGTTGAAACGTATATGTGTACCAAGCATACACGCATCAACAGCTCCTCCATATATTTATTATCGGAAAATTGAGAGTTTTTCAGTTCGATAAGGGAAAAAAAGTAAACCCTTCCACTTTCATATGTAAGCGTGTAGGCGTGCACATGTGTGAGGGTGATCGTGTAGTGTTGCAGCAGTGATGTATATTTTGTGTCACCGTATCGCGCAAGGAACACACTCAAGGGCTCTCTACCGAGGGATCGAACCTAGGCTTGAGCCGCTGCCGTGTGAGGCATAATCGGGTAGATTGTCAGCCTCATCGTCACTTACCATTAGGTGACGTTGTAGCATGCCTGTAAAACATTAAAAAGATCGCTTATTTACACGATTACTGTACTACAGTACTATAAAGACCACCGACAGGAGTGAGAACTCATAAGAATTGAGTAAATGTGTTCTTCTTTGAATTTATAAATCCATTATAGTCTGAATTAATTAAATTTTATAGTTTTTAAATTGAAATTATTAAACATCGATTTTGTTTTCACGTCTGTTGGCGCTCGGAGTATTCATTGTTGACAATACAACATTATAACACAACAAACCATTATAATAACTCATATACGTATAGCTTAGCTTAGGTTAGTTCAGATAGGTCGCGATCTGTGCACAAAACAGGTGACAGCCCAAGACAAGGTGTGCCGTGCGCCCTTAGGTTAGTCATCCAAACATCCCAAATCGGCTGAGTGCCTTCAGCGCTCGCCTCAATAGTTCTGTGAAGCTGTAGAGACCTTTCCAGGTCTACAGCGTTTCCATTACGAAAAAAAAAACCGTTATAACAGTAGAAAATATTCAAACTATAATCTATACCAATAAATAGTTAAAGTTTTGGTAGTTATAGGGGCTAGTCTCAGGTTAGATATAAAAAAATTTTGCAGTGTTATATAACTCATTTATCGAGGTTATAGCCTATAGCTAGATCATATATATATCATTACACTAAGACCAATAGGAAAGGATCACCAATGAAGACCTGATTAGGCCTCCCACGGCAGCGGCTCAAGCCTAGGTTCGATCCCTCGGTAGGGAGCCCTTGAGTGCGTTGCTTGCGCGATACGGTGACACACAAATATACATCACTGCTACAACACTACACGATCACCCCCACACACGTGCACGCCTACACGCTTACACATGAAAGTGGAAGGATTTACTTTTTTTCCCTTATCGAACTGAAAAACTCTCAATTTTCCGATAATAAATATATGGAGGAGTTGTTAAGGCGTGTATGCTTGGTACACACATACGTTTCAACAACTCATACATATATGAATAGTTAGCTAGGTTATCTAAGATAGGCTGCGATTTTGCATGCAACAGGCAACAGCCAAGCCGAGGAGTGCCGTGCACCCTTGAGCTGGTTGCCAAAATAAAATCGGCTGAGTGCCTTAAGCGCTCGCCATAGTAGTCCAGTGCAGCTGTTAAGACCTTGCTGGGTCAATAGCGTAGTCATTTCGAAAAAAAAAATCACCAATGAAGAATGGTTCAATATTTTTCCTTTTGACAGCTTCCGCTGCGTGTTAATTAGCCCAAGTTACTATTCCCAGCGTACGAAGTTGCGGGCAGACACTAGTCGCAAAATAAACGCAAATAAAATGGCATGTCATGAATAATCTTGTATCCGTATACACAATAAGCCGTTTATCGTATCTAATACATAATTTTTTATTAGTATTAGGATATTGGACGAGATAAAATAGAAAGATTAGATAATAGTACTTATAAGTGACTTAACAAATCGTAGTGGTTGAGTAGTTTCACCTGTAGGACATTTTACGTAAACGGATAAGGAAAAAATTTGTAGTTCTGAAAGTCATTCATTACATGTGATTGCTGAATGTTTAGCTAAACGTGGTAGCGTGACCGCCACGCTGCTAATATCAGAAGGTCTGAGATAAAAAATATATCCGACTCTATTTGTGTAAACTAGTAAAGGCTTTGGCAGCTCGTTAACAAATCCCACTGAATAGTTGAATAGTTATAGGAAGTGAAAGATATGAAGTTATTACGCTTTATTTTGTATTATACATATTGTTCCAGTTCGTAGAAACTCACAGTGTTAGCAATAAGTTTTTATATGAACATTGACAATGATTAATGGGTTAATAATTATTTTAACTTGTACAGAGTGGGAATACACAAAAAGGGACGTGACCAGCTTTGATGCCGTGTAAAACAGTCGTTTTGTAAAGGAGCTTTGGTCTAGCTGATTTCGATCTAACACGGGCCACGCTCATAGAATACGTTCATTGGCGCGTCACAGCTGCGAGACCTTTAAATAAGGAATACGCTTTTGTTACCGAACAATAACTTCACCGACTGATCCTAATAAGTGTACATAATATAACGAGAGACAGTTCGAGTGGCTCTATCAATATTTCTTAATCTTTCAAGATCTTTCTTTACTGTGAATGTCAAAAGAAAGGACTTGTATTAATAAAACACTGGGAGTCTCCATGGTTTGACCATGCTATGCTTTCTAGACGGGAACTGATTGCAGCGTTCCGTATCCGGTGCGGTCACATGCCCCATAGTAAATATCTTTTTATGATAGGGAAAAAAATATCTCCGCTTTGTGAAGTTTCCCAGTGTATGGATGATTTTTATCATATGTTGTGGGAATGTGGCCGAACCGAAGAGTTACGCCAAAAAATGCTTTTAGAGTCCTGGAGAGAGCTTGGAGAGGTGAATAGTATATTGGGAGATCCTGTATGTGTTGCAGCTAGAGTATTTTACAAATTTGTATCCTTAGTTTCTAATTGTGAGAATCAAGCTTAATTATATATTAAGGCAAATGAGTTACCTTATGAGGCTGGCATAGTTATCAAGGATGTATTGAAGCCTCGTCAAAATAAAGAGAGAAAGAAATTAATAAAACACATTACACAAATATTGTGGATAGAGGTGATTTACGACCACCTCAATCACAATACGATGGTATGTCCAAACGTTAGAAAATAGAGGAGTTTTTCGGTGATTCTTTCGGAATTCGCGTGAATTCACCAATATATTGAAAACTACGACTCGATAAAAACAAGCATCGTAAGAAATTCTCAACATAAGAAAATATGTAGAGAAAGTATACAGTAAAATAGACTGAAATCCTTCAACGCCTTATTACATCGATAAAATGTACATTATGAATAATGATAATAAAGATTAAAATTATCTAATAGTAAATATTGAGAAACATTAGGATAAGAATAAATGGAAAAGTAGTCATTCATAAAAACTACAATTAACGTATGAGGGAAACGTATTAACTTATTGTTTAAATAGTCTTGGTATATTGTAGCATCTAAGCAAAAAACCTTCGCCCTTTGAGTGATAGAACAATATAAAATAAACAATTAGTTTTTCATCAATATTTCTATTATAGGATAGTGAGGACACCCTGAAGATTCGTAAAATTTTAAAGCACATACAAGGCAGCAATAAAATTGAGTCTCACTCTCATATTTCAGATAAAAGTGAAAATATATGGGACCGTCTGGTACACGAAAACCCCAGCGTAATAGCTGACCTTAGTAATGGAGATGTTGCATGCGACTCGTACCACTTATGGGAACGCGACATTGAGATAGCTTCAGAACTGGGTATCCACTTCTATAGGTTCTCGATATCTTGGACTCGATTAATGCCACATAGTTTCACGAATAATGTCAGTGAAGATGGCAAGAATTATTATAACAAACTCATCGACGGACTCCTGGCGAAAGGCATAGAACCTCTTGTTACTTTATACCATTTGGATTTGCCGCAAAGTTTGCAAGATCTCGGTAAGTGATTCTACAAGAAATGTAGTAAGCTTAGTGGTAATACTGTGTTCCACATCACATTTCATGCTAAACTGCAATAGGGTCCACACGTTAAAGAATGTAATTCTGTTGCATTTGTAGTTTGCAAGATTTGTCAGTTAATAGATATTGGTTCAGCTAGGTTGGTGACTAAACTTACTTATGGGTATTTTATTACGGAAGACAGCAGCTGGGGTAAATACCATGTTTCTAGAATAAGAATGGGTACTTCGAACTATATTTAATAGGGACCTCGCGAATCAATAGAAACTGAGTTTCAGGAATTTGCTATCCTAACTTTGCTCACCCAGTACATTCTTGGTGACTTACTGTAAGTACGCAACACCTTGAAATAGCAACATTTTGTTAAATGCCGACAATACTAAATACATGAACGTATTGGTCATCTCATTCAGGCTCGTTCAGGCTCAGCACGATCAGTAACAGTTTTTTGTCTCTAAAATAGAGTCTAAAAACTTATTACTATTTTATATCATGTGTGTTTTTATGACAAAATTCATAAAGTGGATATTGATCCATAATATATTGACGTGAACGATGATGATGTCCGGAAGTAACACACTTCTCCGTACATCCGTTAAAAGCAATTGTAGCTATAAAGTTCTATTATAAAAATTTCAACAATATAAAAATAAACTACATCGATTTTCTTGCCATTTCGTCTCTATAATTATGATCTTTCCCGAATTATTGGAGATCGTTGTTGTAAACGTCTTCTCAAAACTAAAATTGAGCTTATTATTTTTGATATTTGACATAACTGATGATTCCCGGGCCTTCAAAATATGTAATCTACAGTTTTAATTTTCCAGGCGGCTGGACTAACCCACTCATAGCCGAATGGTTTGGAAATTACGCGAGGGTTGTCTTTTCCCTCTATGCAGATCGGGTTAAAACTTGGCTAACGATCAATGAACCGATGATTGTTTGTGATGTTACTTACAAATTAGGCAATCTTGCACCTGCAATTTACGACCCTGAGGTGGCAACTCATATGTGCAGCAAAAACGTATTGTTAGCCCACGCTGAAGCTTGGAGGATCTATGACGAAGAGTTTAAACACAAATATCATGGTATAGTTTTGTTTTTATATTATTCCTTGTCACAGTTTTCCAGTAACTATATATAAACTAGGTGATCCGGATAGACGAGAAAGTTGAACAAGGTTGACCGACATTTGCGTGAGAACGGCAAACAATTTGACCACAGATCGGTTGAGTTGTTAAGCCATGAAAGCTTAGCGAAGGAACAAGCAAACTGACATTTGCATTTACAATTTTAGTAAGGATATATATGGATAATGTATAACACATATCTTCGTAGAATATGCTTGTACTCTTAGCAAGCAACCTTCGTCCTTTAAGTAATAGACCAATGCAAATGCAGATTTAGTTAACACTTGGCTGGAGCTCAATGGGCTGATTGCCGATGTTGCTTATAAATTAGTATATCTTGCAATTTGAAATTTCGTAGCCGAGGTGGCAACTTATATATGGAAATCCCTCTTATAATTCTTCAAGAACTCCTATAAAATGAAATATAACAGTGCACTTTTGTCAAGTTGATTAACCCCTATTTGTGAATTATTAGCTTTGACGTCATAAGTAAACAAACAGGTGGCTCACCTGATATTAAGTGAACACCACCGTGCATAGACATTCGCAACACCAGTGGAGTCGTAAGTGCACTGCCAGCCTGTGTTGGGGATGGAGGGAAGGGAAGAGGAGACGGGGAAGGTGAGGAGAGGTGGGCCTCCGGCGTTCTAACTAACCGAACGAAATGCAACAATGCAAACACTGTTACTTCACGTCGGTTTTCTGTGGAAGGGTGGTACTACCCCGAGCAAGCTGACCCATTCATACTGAAACCAGTAATAGCTTCAGCTTGGCTGTACCAATATTAAAAGTAGTTAGTAATTGGACTTAATAGATTCAGATGACTTTATTAGTGGAGTGTTTTGTAGATCAGGTTACAGTTGGACGAAGTCGCGGACACAGCTAGTAATAGATACATTATTAAAGCAACTCTTTATAGATTTCAATGTTCATCTAAAGTTTCTTTGTATTTGTTATCTACAGGTAAAGTGTCCATAGCGAATCTTCTAATATGGTTGGAAGCATATTCAGACGATGACAAAGATGTGACTGAAATGGCTCTACAGAATATGGTTAGTCCCAAGTCTGAAAATAGTTTGTTTTTAATATTACCATTGAAGTGTTTAGGTTTTTAATAATTGGATAGTTGTAACAAGATTATTATGAAAAATGTTAACAATTCAAGTAACAACAAACAAGTAGTAAGTAGTAAGAGACTGTTAAAATTTTTGATGTTATTTATTATAATGTTTACTTAATACCGTATAATGCAAGTGATTGTATTCTGTTTTATATCAGCGAAGACTTATAAATGGCTTAATGTTTTCTATTCTTTTAACTATGTATTGTATTTTATAGCTGTTAGTTTTCCTAATAAATAAATAAAATTCACAACTAAAACTTATTTGTACATTATTGAAAGGTATATTCCAAAATCAACAGATCATAAAGATATCAAATTATAAATCAAAAGTCACGTATATATCAGGTTTTTATTTTTTCTTTTATTTATATTTATATAAAACGTTAAATTTTATTCACATGATTATTATATTAAATGGATTGATTATATATTTGATCTGTAGACTACGTACAAAATATACATACATTGAACGTTCTCTCTGGACGTACAGTAATTGTGAAAATCAAAGCAATTCATTCAAATGTTCACCAAAATTGTTTAACACGAAAATAATAATAATGATCAAATAAATATATATATAAAGAATTGATGTATCTGTAATATGGTGGGGCTACGGTTAATGTTCCCGACGCATTGTAGTCTCACTTTTCTTCTCCTACGCATGCGCACAACACCGCTCGACCAATTTCTCCACGGCCAAAAAGCATACATCGATGAAGTATAGGGATCATATATATATTTTTAATTTAAAATCCTTATAATAAATGAAGATTTAGTAATATTTTCTGGTTTAATTAACGGCCAAGAATTTAATAATTAAAACTAGATCAAAATCTCTCCCAGAAGTTTTTCTATGATGCCTACACAACGAGCCTACACAACGACATTATAGGATAGGTATATAGATAAACAAAGTTTCATATTTTATAAAAATAAATCACAATAACGTTCATTCAGGCAGGTCGCTATTCTCACCCAATTTACTCTAAAGATGGTGACTGGCCACCAATGGTCAAAGAAATAGTGGCAGAAACAAGCAGGAAGCAAGGTTATCTAAAATCAAATCTTCCAGCTTTTACTGAGGAAGAAATCGATTTTGTGAAAGGTATTAATTTTATAACATTTATTTAAGTTCCCTAAACAGATTCGAGTAGAATACTTTTAACAGAAATTGGTGACTCTTTGAGTCGTGAGACGAGAATATGTTTTTTCTAATTTTGAAATTAAAATAACAGTAAACAAATGGAAAAGCAGACAAAATTACTAATAATAACCTAAATAAAGATACTTATAAATCCTTGAGAAAGTATTGTATCTAAAAGTAACATCTATTATAGGCTATCCAAGACTCCAGTACTTGTAGCATTTATACCAGGTAACTGGTTAGATAGTAGCAATATTTCTGGAGGACACACTGCACTCAATTCCCATTCTAAATCAATTAAGAAATAGGTGCTTAATATTTGACCTGATTATCAAAGAAAATACAAAAATTATACCCTACGTGTCTATGTTAAAACATAGTATCAATGACCGTCGAGTGATTTCAGTTTCATCTGAAAGTGAACGTAGGAACTTCAGGAACAAAACGAAAGGGTTTATTGTCCGTTTTATTATCGATAATTATCAACTCCGGGTCGCCCATTGTAGCATTCGGTACCGCAATGGGTCGCCTCAGCCGGGGTAGTACCACCCACTCAATGCCTCTCACCTCTTCAATTCCTCCCCTAGTATTTCTAGTATTCGATTCTGGTGATAATTATTTACGATCGAAATATTACAAGAATTCCCCGTTATTTGTTTAATATTTCAGGAACTTACGATTATTACGCGATTAACCACTACACAAGCAGATTGGTGCGTAAAGTAAAACCTGATGATGAACTCCTCGAATGGTCAGTACAAGATATGCCAGAAATTAACGCCACACTGGTAGGGCATCCCGATTGGAAGCAAACTACGGCAAGCTGGGTGCTGGTTAGTGTGTTATATTCTATTTTTTTTGCAAGAAGTATATACTGTTTTCCACTCTTCAGTGTCACATGTTATCTCAGTATTTATACCTCTGATACATACATAATACTGGTTTTAGCATGAATAGGTCCGCTCGTCCAAGGTACTACCACCTGACCCGCAGAAAACAAATGTGAAGTAGCAGTGCTTGCATTATTACGGTTTATTCTGTCAGTGAGAGTGCCGGAGCCCCAACACCCTTCCTAGACCCTCCTTCTGCCCTCTGCCACTCCCCCATTCCCCCCAAACTCAGGCTGGTAACTGACTTGCGACTCCCCTGGTGTTGATAATGTCTATGGACTCGCGATGATCATTTAAAATCAGGTGACCTGCCTCTTCCTTTGCCTCCTACGCTATAAATAGAAAATGACTCACATAATCCTTTTTCGGTCTTCTTATACTTACTCCTAGTCTTGTATACCACTGGTGCAATTTCCAAGCTTCCTCTGCCTTATTCTTAATCTTATCCATTCTAATTATATCGCATATCCACCTTGACATTCGCATCTCTGACACATGTAATCCTTTCTCATCTGTCTCTTTCGTAGCCCAGTATTCGGATCCATATAACACGATTGGTCTTATTACAATACTAAGTGTCCATATCAGTACAAGAACACCTATCAAATCCATGGGCTTGACTACGAAATTTTCTATTAGAAATTGTAACATTAGAACGTAATGCATTTCAGGTAAACCCATTGGGCCTTCGTCGCCAACTCAATTGGTTGAAGAAGCAATACGGCGACATCGAATTCCTTATCACCGAGAACGGTTGCCCTACCGGAAGTGGTTTGGACGATCAGGAAAGAATTGATTATTACAAAGGTTATTTAAAGCAGGTCTGTTGTTTTCTTCCTTATTACATTCTGGCTTCGTGTAATAAGTAGGTGCAAGCTAATGGCACATTTTTTAAAGTCGGCGGAATATTGGCCCGATGTTCTCAGGTAAGAACCCAAGCATGTACCAACGAATTTTTCTGAACTTATTTTTTCTTATCATAGGAGGTAAATGAATAGGTGGGTCACCTAATGTTAAGTGATCAACACCATCCATAGACACTAGCAACACCAAGGGAGTCGCAAGTGTGTTAGGAGTGAGTGGTGGGAGAAAGGGAAAAGAAGAGAAGGCAGGTGAGGAGAGGTGGGCTTCCGGTGTTCTCCTACTAGGTACTAATTTAAATCGGAAACACTATGAGCTGACGGTAAAGGAAAACATCGTGGGGAAACCTGATCTTGAGAAATATTCTTGTAGTACTACTGTATGTAAGAAACCTGAGAACTGTGTATTTCTCAGAGTTTACAATCACCAATAGGTCGTGTGCTAGCTTGGTATTTATGCCTTCTAGAAGAAGCCTATGGTATTATGTAATTTTCTAAGTAGAACTGCTCTTCAATAAAGTGTTAGGAACTATTGTCTCGGAAAAATAAGTCCTAAGCCACATTCGATTAAGAAAACACCACTATCAAATCTATATATGGTATGTAATGTAGTACTTGCGCTAATGTGATCAGTCTCAACTCAATCTTCAGAAGTAACAACTAATTACGACTGGCTTCAGAACTACCATCCTATAATGATTCAAATTTTGTATTTACAGGTTCTTCTTGCTATAAAAGAGGATGGAGTGAACGTAACAGGGTACACCGCCTGGACCCTGCTGGACAACTTCGAATGGACCGGCGGTTACAAAACCAAGTATGGGCTCTACGAAGTAGACTTTAACTCTACGGAGCGGATAAGGACTCCACGCGCATCAGCTCACTTCTACAAGGAACTCATTAGAAAGCATTCTCTACGGGAAAAGATTTTGGATGAACTGTAATTTATAAATAGCTAACTGACTCGGCGGAGGTCGTCTCATCCTCGTAATAAAAAAGAAACCATGACATATTATATACCTAAACCTTTCTCATAAATCACTTTATCTACTAGTGAAAACGCCATTCAAATCTGTTCAGTAGTTGTTAAATTTATCGCGAACAGACAAACAGACGTGATAGAGGAATTAGTTTTATAATATGTACTTTTAAATTAAGTGTATTCATAATTGTAGGTCTCCAGTACATTAAGTAGTTAAAAATCAAATACAAAATTCTATCCAAATAATTATACAAGGAAACGAGTTAATGAGAACTATAAACTTAACAAGAATATAACAATTGATTGCCACGAATTGAAGTTAGGAATAGATTGTAATGATCATCAGAAGTTATGTTTTCATTAATACGATTGTCAGTTTCGATAACACATTATAACCCTGAAAAAAGGAAACAATATATTTTTGCATTTAAAACTATAGTCATATAGTATCTTATACCTTTAATGGAGCAATTCTTGTATATTTGTATATTGTTATATATACACAAGAATCTCGGAAACGGCGTCATTTATTTCTGTGAAACTTAGTATGTAGGTGGTTTCGAGGACGTTAAATCAATCTAACTAGATTTTATTCATAAAAGACTTTTTTATCTGAATTTTAGGCCATGAAAAAATTTAGCTAGAATATAAAGGTAAATTTCGCCGCCGCTGTCAAAGCAAAAATAGCTCAGATAAAAATCGCAGCTTCGAAAATTCGTCTAACACCCGTTCGAATCCGAGTGTATATAATTTTGTAGGTGGTAGTGCCACGCTGAAGCTATTACTGGTTTCAGCATGAATGGGTCGGCTCGAGCGGGGTAGTACCACCCCTCTCACAGAAAACCGACGTGATATAACAGTGCTTGAATTGTTGTGTTTCGTTCGGTAAGTGAGAGCGCCGGAGGCCCACTTCCCTTCTTGTTTACTTCCCCTCCCCCTCTCCCACTTGCGACTTTCCTGATGTCGCTAGTGTCTATGGACGGTTGTGATCACTTAACACCACGTGACCAACCAGTTCGTTTGCCTTCTTTGATTAAAAAAAAAATATAAAAAATGATAATTTTGTGAGGCAAACATAACAGTTCCTTTTAATTTAAAAATGTTTTGTAAAGAATCGAGCTAGGCTCGACCGCGTTCATGTATTATTCTTAAAAGGAGTAAAATCTTTTATTTATACATAAAAGAAGAATTTATATCTAACGTGTCTGTACTTTTTCGATTTTCATGAAAGAATTGTTTTCACGTTGCAAGGAATGAGTAATAAAATAGATTTCAATCATGTTTAGAAGTAACTATCTGCCTTTTTTATACGTGGGGAAATCCCTAACGGATACCCACCCTCCCGGGGGAGAGGGTGGGTTATGTCCAACTCGCACGGACTAAAACCCCACGGTGTACCGACAGACCGTGAAGTTGGGGCGGCAAGGGGGCGTCCATAAATTACGTGAGATGTTTTTTAAATTTTGCTGCCCCTCCCTCCCCCCCTGGTGAGATGTCGTGAGATTTTATTCCACCCCCTCCCCCAACCCCCAATCTCACGTGAGATTTTTCAAAATGTGATTCTTACGTAAACGCGTTGGATTGTTATTATAAAAAGAAAAAAACAAATTTGTTTCGTGCTTTTATTTACGACTAGTTAAGACTAGTAATCAATATTGCTGAGAGTTTATAAGTGTAATAAAAAATTAACAATAGAATACTTAAATCGTAACTACTGTGATAAATTTCAATCAGAAAAAAAATTGCGTGATATTTGCCGAGACCCCCCCTCTCTCCAACGTAAGATTAGATGAGATTTGACTCGACCCCCTCCCCCTTAAACACCTCACGTAATTTATGGACGTCCCCCAAGGGATCGCTCTAAGCTATTCCCCTTAGATAGCCGCCCCAACGGTCTGCCCAGCGGAAGGTGGCCGCCGGGCTCCTACCTATATAGAGAGGCAGCTGAGCACACACCAACTGCCCCCCCCCCCCCCCCACGTCAAATATCTATCTGCATGTCTATCTGTTTGTATGAGCACGTATCACTGCTAAAGTATTACCTTCATGACAAAACAAAAAAAGCATATAACAAGTAACATTTAGTCTTTGTTTCATTGGAAATATTAATGACGACGAGAGTTAAGTACGGAGGCGGAGAGAAAAGTAGATGAGTAATTAGATTTAATACATTCAGAAAATTATGAAACATGTAGCCACCGATTATGTCATCCTCTTTGGCAAACCAGCAGAAGCTTTTGAAATATTGTAAATAGAATGTCGTTCAAACAAATGAAATATCGCGTGTCTGTATAAATACCATATATGGCCATATAAATAGACGGTCTATCTTACGTACTTCGAGTATTATTACGCTGTCCGTGTCAGTCTAGATTTCGATAGTAGTGAGCTGTAGCTCCTACAAGCATATCTTCTAGTAACATGAAGTCTTTGTTTCATTTAAATTGTTTCGGTATATCAAGAGCTATTGTACTTTTAGTGATGATACGACTTAAGTACGAGAGGAAAGCAGATAAATAAATGGCCTCAATACATTCAGATGACATTATTAATCACTGTTTTTTTACACGGGGTCACACGGAAGAAATTACGGGTACAGCTAATCTTATATAAGTTACTTCGAGAAAGTAAAAATAGTTATAGTAAGACCACTATTAATCATATTTAAAAAACTTGTTATGTAAAGAGTTTGCTAGCGAAGATTAACTGGATCATTTAGTAGGTGGTAGAGCCCCGCTGAAGCTATCTTTGGTTTCAGCATGAATGGGTCGGCTCCTCCAGGGTAGTACCACCCCTCTTACAGATAACCGACGTAAAATAACAGTGCTTGCAATGTTGTGTTTCGTCCGGTCGGTGAGAGAGCCGGAGGCCCACGTCCCTTCTTCTTTCCTGCTTTCTTTTTACTTCCCCTCCCCCTTTTTCCATATACAGGCTGGAAACGCACTTGTGACGTCCCTGATGTCGCTAGTGTCTATGGACGGTGGTGATCACCTAACATCAGGTGAGCCGCCTGTCCGTTTGTCTCCTACGTGATATAAAAAAAAACTAAAATATTTCATTCATATTAGGCCCTGAGAGCCCTCTTGTGATGATACCACGATCGGGAACCACCAGTGATGCTATTAAGGCGATGTCAGCGAAAACCAGTAACAAATGTGGTGATCAGTCACCGGTTGGTGCGAGGTTCGATGCCGGTGGTCGGTGCCGACGAGTTGCAATGGTGAAATAAGTTAATGCGATACGAGGAGCCCGCGATTATTTCGAGGCGCACGTGCTTCGCATACGATGTATGTGATCGAACTGATTGCGGCATCACGAGCGCCGGGAGCGATCAACAAACAAATGCTCCTACCCTCGCTGACACGATTTTTTCTATCTACCGATTTACGCGGTACTTATGAATACCGCAACAGTACTTATGAATGGCAAAACACCACCGGTTTGGACAAACAACCGAGTCATCGAGAAGAACTGGCAAGAAAGTCGATCTAGTTTATCTTTTCATCATACATCGGAAAGTGGTAGAGCCATACTGAAGCTATTACTGGTTTCAACATGAATGGGTCGGCTCCCTCGGGGTACTAATACCCTCTCACAGAAAACCGACGAGAAATAACAGTGCTTGTATTGTTGCGTTTCAGTGACAGCGCCGGAGGTCCAACTCCCCTCCCCTCCATTTCGCGCTCTTCCCACGCTTCCCTCTTCCAAGCACAGACGGGCATCGCACTTGCGACTCCTCTGGAGTTGCTAGTGTCTATGGACGGTAGTGATCACTTAACATCAGATGCCTATTCTAACGAATATTCAAATACCTCCTATTATATAAAAATATACATATTTCTATAAGCATATATACAAACAAATAAATATTCATTTTTGTCATGGATGCATAGAGAGGTGCGTTTTTTAAAAATGTCACCATCGTTCACATATTGACCCATTCTATAAGTCATTAGAGGTTATTAGGTCATTATTACTCATTTGTTACGGTACTTGCATTGCTGGTACTTAATTCCAAAGACAGTTAAAACGGAACTAATTCATTCTCAACAGTATCATAGATGTAAAATTACACAGAATAAAACAAAGGTGTAGTAAGACTTACGAAATTTATTTAACTTTAATAAATTCTAAATGCCAAAGCAATAAAAATGTAATGGATCGTAAAAGTATCTAAACGGCCTAAAAATTATGACCTTTGCATCAATAAGGTCATTCTAATTTATGTGAAACCAGACCTAATATTTAGGCATGAATTCTCCCGTTTCTTGAAAACTTATACCATTTTTTTTATTGAAGCACGACAAAGTGACTGCACTATGCCTGATGGTAAGCATAGTACAATCCAAAAACAGTGGTGATCACGAGAGACAGATCATCCATCGTCGGTCGCCGCTGTCATGCCGGCCATAATGACGAAAGTCACCCGGTACTGGATATGCACAGGCTGATCCCGAAACGCGACGCCCGGAAGCGAGTCACTATGACGGGCTTTTTCGCCATATACATGGTGGTTGCGACCCAGTCGGGCTGTATAATCCTACCACCCCGCTATCGCCATTGCCTCGTTCGTTGAACAGCAGGGTGCACCACGTGCAGGTGAGATTGGCTTGGGTTTCTCAAGTCTTAAGATGTTACTCGACACCCTTTACATCCCAAAATTACTTACACTACAAATACAAAAGGCATTTCATCCACATATTATGAAAAAACTGAGCTGTCACGAGACGACTGGCAGATGTAAAACATCGTAATTGTTCGAATTGAACGAATCTCAAAATGAATTGTGCGTATTGCTTGTTTTGTTACTAAAAAAATCTACTGGAACACAGTATCAAATTCCGTGGCTGTCCTGAAAACAAAATACCACATGACATTAATCTATGGAAGAAAATGAAGTAGGCTAACCTATTAGTGACAATATCTATAAGCTGGCGAATCTTACGAACTTTCGTGTAAATCCATCCAGTAGTTCTTATATATCATCACCCTACAATCAATAGGAATGTAAATTGTTTAGGAATCGTGTTTTTTTTCTTCTTGAGAGCTTCCGCTGGTATTAGTGTTAGCCCAAAGTAAGTATTCCACGCGAACGAAGTCGCGGGCAGAGGCTAGTAAGACGTAAAAAATTGAGGCCAAAAATAAAAAGAAATGTTAATCGTAACATAAAATATTGTTAGCTCTTTGTAACTTTGTCCAAACTATCACTTATAACCACACTAACTGTTACCCGCGGCTCCGCACATGTTTTTTTAAATGTATTCAAGAAATGTAAAATTGTAATTAGGTGTGTACATTACAGAAGTGCTCTTTCAAAACCATTTTTAACTAGGACACGCACACCATCGACTATAACATGTAACGTGTAGGTACATTAGGTATGTGAATACTAACAGTACCTAATCGAGTGGGATACGGTTTACCATAAGCAATATATTTGGAACTTTAACCTACTATATACCACCCTCAGTGCTTACTTACACAATATAAGAAAAGAATGCAATTTTTTAGCTATACATTATCGAACAATATGAGTTAAAACTTTTATTATATAGATAATATGCCCGCCCATATTGTCAATATCATTAAATTAATCTTATACCTTGTGTGAGCTACTCACCTCCGGTACGGCTCGTCACATTCAAGACGCGAGATACTTTTTTTTTTTTTTTTTACGTGGGGAAGTCCCTTATGGATACCTACCCTCCCGGGGGAGAGGATGGGTCATGTCCGACTTGCACGGACTAAAACTCCACGGTGTACCAACAGACCGTAGTGTTGGGGCGGCAAGGGATCGTGCTAAGCTATTCCCCTTAGATAGCCACCCCAATGGTCCGCCCGGCGGAAGGTGGCCGCCGAGCTCCTACCTATAGAGAGGCAGCTGGGTACACACCAGCTGCCTCCCCTCGTCCGCCGGACCTGTACAATGAGGGGATGAGCCCCCCGACTACATCCCCTCAGGTCCGGCTACGGTGGCAGAAGGAGTTGGGCAAAATGCCGCCTCCTCCTGCCGGTCGTCCGTTGGCGAAGACGGCCGCTGAGGGGGTCCGCCTCGCGGGCCCTCACCGCCGCCTCCTTGTGCGAGATGACTTCCTCGCAAAAGGAGGCCACTACTCGCCACGCCTACTCGCTGCCGAGCATGGACGAAACCACGCTCGGCAGCGACAAATCCTCCCCCACCACCGCCGCCAGAGTGCGGCGCTCCACCTCCCACGCAACACACTCAGGGAGAGTGTGCTGCGCGGTAACCTCCTCAGCGCCGCACTCATGGCAGGCGGTGGTCGGCTCCCTACGAGCGATCCGGTGCAGGTACCATCCGAAACAGCCATGTCCGGTGAGTACCTGCACCATCCTGAACGTCAGGGAGCCCCACTCCCTCCCAGCCACTCTCGCAAGACCGGGCGGACGGCGTTGACGGTGTACGTTCCGTAGCGCGCGTCCGCCAGGTCCTGCATCCACCGCTCTACCGCTCCCTCCCGCAACTCCCGTCTCTTATACTCTATCTCCCTGGGAGTCGGAGGCTGACCATTATGTTTCCTCGCCGCCGTGAATTCGTACACGGCGGCGAGAACTCTTGCCTCCAGTTCCCAGGGAAGGGAGCCGGCGAGCGCAAATGCCGCCGCCGAGGACACCGTCCGGTACGCCCGGATCGCCCTCAGTGCCACCGTGCGCTGCGCACTGCACAGCGCGCGCACGTTGGCGGCACCGAGGGCGTCCGCCCAGACCGGTGCCCCGTAGGCGGCCATCGCCCGCACAACTCCCATAAAGAGTCGTCGGCACCCGGCACCCGGCCTCCCAATATTGGGGAGCAACCGGCCGAGTGCCGACGCTGCCCCCGCGATCCGCGGCCCGAGTCCCACAAAGTGGAGCTCGAACCGCCAGCGCCCGTCCAAGGTGAGGCCCAAGTACTTCATTTGTGCCCCCACCCTGATCCGGGCGCCCTCCACCATTATGTGGGCCCCAGGCGATGGTCCCCGCCGAGGCCCATGAAAAAGTATGGCCTCGGTCTTCTCTGCGGGTTGTGGCCATCGTGGCCAGGCGCTCTACCTCCTTTCATTACCCCCCCCCCCCCCCCCCCGGGCTACGATAAGGGTGTCATCCGCGTAACAAATTAGACGCGCTTCATATGGGAGCACCCAGTCGTAGCCCATGTTCCACAGGAGCGGCCCCAGAACCGACCCCTGTGGAACCCCCCGCCTTGTGGCCCGCCGAACCATCCGTCCGTCGCCGTCGACGTAGGCGACCTTCCTGTCCTCCAGGTACGCCTCCAACAGCCGCCGCAGGTAAGACGCGAGATACTATCGCCACATATTAGAGATACGCATTGATACTAGCGCCAAGCACCAACATATAAGAGAGACACAATAACACTAGTGCCATTTTATTAAAGATACATAAATGTGAAATTATAATAATTATATAGATTTCATTAAAGACATACATAGGAATTGATATTATTCATTTATTACTTGCATAACATTAGTTTTATGATAATAATAGTAATTGCTTTGACTTCCATAGTTTGACTATAAAGGGCTAGATGTCGCTACTCTACACACATAATTGTATGTCTAAACATATTTCAGATGCATAAATAACAATGATTTTATATAGATTTGATGTACATAAATAATATTAATTTGTTCGTTAATATTATCTTTGTGTTACTTAAAACATATAGCAGAATTATAAGTAAATGGTAATTGCTTTGAGTTATATAGTTCGCGGCCTATAAAAGGCAAGATGTCTGTTATCTACACATTCCTTTGTGAAGAGTACTGTAAGGCGTAACTCTAGCCAAATAAAGAGTGAAAGTAACTACTTGGTATTTATTGGCATCCTGACTGCATCGACTGTGTGACCCTGCTAACACTTGCTATAATCACCAAGTTATGTAGAAGCAAGCGCGGAAAATAAAATCAAAGTCCTCTGGTCTGTCTGTTTTTCTGTTCATAACTGTCTGTTCTGTTTAAACTAAAATAGCTCATTAGTTATTTATCTGCCTGTAAAAATCTGGAAAAAATCTGTCCGATTTGGAGATAGCACTGCATACGAAGTTTTGGCTAACAAGTTAAAATAGTCTATGTTACTTCTTATACTGTGAGTTCTCTGCCAGAGAAAGTCCCGTGAAAATTAGTTCAAACTTTTCGGATATTCCAATGCGGCCGAAGGCGAATAAAATTTTTTTATGTGGTTTGCTATCTACCAGTTAACACTCCGTGAAAATCAATCTAACCATTTTGGAAATACCAATGCAGACGAAGCCGCGGACACATGTAATATTTTAGAATATGTCAAGCGCTATATGTGTCCAGTAAAATTTCCGTTAAAATACGTCCAGTCATTTTAGAGATTACCCGGAACAAACAAACAGATAAAATATAAAAATAGAGATGAAATATTTAAAAAATAAATTTTGGTTATTTGTAGCCATACTCGTTCATCAAAAAATTGTTATTTTAATTTTATATACACACACTTTATTTTTATAATACGTAATAGATTACATATAAAAAACTGGAAACTAACGTAGAATAAACTTTTTGAATAGAAACACAAAATAACGTTTACAAATGTTTGCGATAGAAACTTATCACGTTACCATAGCAACGTATATAATACTAAAGCAAACACGCAGCGAAAACTCTTTAAAAAAATGCCAGATTTTTAAACTATCTTCATTGGTGCTCAGCTCCTATTGGTTTTAGCGTGATGATATATAGCCTAAAGCGTTCCTCGATAAATGAGCTATTCAAAACCGAAAGATTTTCTCAAATCGGACTGCTAGTTCGTGTAATTAGCGCTTTAAACCACACAAACAAACTCTTCAACATTACATATTAGTATAGATTAGAATAAAGATAAGAATGTGCATAAAATGTATTTAAGCAACACCAGCGTTACCAGCCTGTTTTGGGGAGAGGGAGCGGCGGAAAGAAAGAGGAAAGGGAGAAGGTGAGGTGAAGTGGGCCTCCGGCGCTCTCATTGACCGAACGAAACGCAACAATGCAATTACTGTTACTTCACGTCGATTTTTTGTGAGAGGGTGGTACTACTTCGGACGAGCCGACCTATTCATGCTGAAGCCAGTATATACAAATACAATACAAACGTTAGGTTCATCTTGATCTTGGGAATGATATACAGTCATATACTACACAATATTAACGTATGACGTCAGTGACTAGAAAAAGAGGAAGGTCAGTAATAAGTGTGTATCTACCGATGCAAATCTGATAGTAAACAAGATGAATTAAACAACTTTATTGTTTTTGTTGTCACTTTTTGTCTATTTAATGAATGGGACTTAACACGTGGTAATAACACAAAGTGCTAATTATATTTTTGTATGTCTTAATTATATTTATATATAACTAGTTTTTGCTCCAGGCTTTACTTGCGTTAATTTAAGTTTTATTTATCACTCAAGAACTGTATTATACTCTTTCTTGATGTCCTTTATATACCTCTGGAAATGTGTATACAAGGACCTAACAGCGTATGTGTATTTGTATGACTCCCTGAATGATTTTTTTTTTATTTTATTGAAGCACGACAAAGTGACTGCACTGTGCCTGATGTTAAGCATAGTACAATCCAAAAACATCGGCAACCACCGGTAGACAGATTATCCATCGCCGGTCGCCGCTGTCATGCCGGCCATAATGACGAAAGTCATCCGGTACTGGATATGCACAGGCTTATCCCGAAACGCGACACGCAGAAGTGAGTCACTATGACGGGCTTTTTCGTCATATACATGGTGGTTGCGACCCAGTCGGGTTGTAAAACCCTACCACCCCGCTAACGCCATTGCCTCGTTCGTTGATCAGCAGGGTGCACCACGTGCAGGTGAGGTTGGCTTGGGTGTCTCAAGTCTTAAGATGTTACTCGACACCCCTTACACCCCTTAAATGTATAAGGGGCGTCCATAATTTACGTGAGTGATTTTTGATACCCCCGCTCTCTAACCCCTAGGCGATACGTCATAGGATTTATTTCGATCCACTATCCCTCCCCTTTTTTTATGCAAAAATACTGCCTTGGAAACACCTCCCACTGCCAGGGGACAGCAAGAAGGTTATGCCGGACTCCTACTGGCTAAAACTCCATTGCTGTCTAAAGCATATGTGTGGACCAGGGACGTGGGGTTACGGTGAGCAAGATCGCCCATCGAAGGTAGTACGGGGATCATCCTCTCCCAAAGAAACAGAACTCTGCTAGTTCATAATAAAAGCTTTTCAAGAGAATCATAAAACATATTATCAAGTAACATTTAGTTCAATCTTTCATTAAAATCGATTCGGTCTATCAAAAGTTTCATTTTAACGGCGACGCGACTTAAGTACGTGGGAAAAGTAGACAACTAAATGAACATAACACGTTCGTGTTTAATCACAGTCAAGACGTGACTTTCTCGTTCTAGGTCGTGTACGTTCAGAACGTGTTTTCCGTATGTCTAGAAATTACTTCAGCCTTTATTGTTTTTAAACCGTTACAATATAGTTACAATGTTAAAGATTCTCTATGTCAGTGTTTGGCAAAGCACTTCTCTTCTTAGCTGCGTCTCTTCTACAGTGTTTAATGCAAACACGGAATAAATATTTATTAACTTGCCTTATAAGAAACGTGTAAGCAATTTTAAAACGTAAATGTACAGAAAAAAGCACATATTTAAGAAGCACGGCTATACTTTTTTGTAGGTGGTAAAGCCACGCTGAAGCTATTATTGTTTTCAGCATGAATGGGTCGGCACGTCCGGGGTAGCACCACCGTCTTACAGAAACCCGACGTGAAGAAACAGTGCTTGCATTGTTGCGTTTCGTTCGAACAGTGATGAGAGCGCTGGAGATCCATCTCCCCTTTCCTCTCCCTTCCCGTCTCCTCTACCCCTTTCCCTTTCTATCCATTCCCCCAAACACAGGCTGGTAACGCACTTACAACTCCTTTAGGGGTGCTAATGTCTATGGACGACGGTAATCGCTTAACAACAGGTGACCCGTCTGTTCGTTTGCCTCCTATATGATATAAAAAAAAAAAACATTTGCAAAACTTACATTGAGCAAATATAAGATCGAAAATGCACTTTCAATCCTAATTATTACGGTAAAAACACATGTACTAAAGTAAACCTTAAATTTTAAAATAAATGAGCTGCCACGGGACGCCGGCAGATGTGAAACATCGAAATTGTTTTGTATAAGTTATATATATGCAAAAAAGAACAAATTACGACAGGAATCAGTTATGGCATAATGAAAGGATAAAGCTAAAAAAATACAAAATTATTTCCCTAAAATAATGACTGTTTGTTTATTTTATTCATTTTTAAAAACATTTTTACAAAAAAAAATGAACCGACTTCGATATCAAAAACTTATAAAGCACTGAAAATTGAAAAATAAATATATTATTAAATTAATAAATTAAATAAAATATCTGAATTTATGCGCTACCTAGAGATATACTGGAAGTCGGTGCCAACTAAAAGAATAAAGAAAAATATAAAGTAGCTTACCACCATACTTCTAGACATTTTTCCAGTACCTACATGACTTTGATTTAATTCGATACAAAAGTAATTGTTCTTCAGAAGTTCATAACTTGACAAACAAACATGATATTACATCGTACTAGATCTAACTGGTCAAATTAGGTTGATCGTGAACGAATTTCAGAACCTCATTTTTTCTAATATCCGCTTCACGGGAATTGCCTCAACAGTCATAATCCCACATGTAAGTCCTTGTCAAAACGAGTCATATGTGCCCAAACACAAGATAGCTGCTGTAAGCCGTTGAGAAGTTCCATTCTTCATTTTTATGATCAAATCAGGATTGATTAAATGATATTCTTATCACTGCAAGGTTGTTCCAAGTTTTCATTAAAATTAGCTTATGGGGAAGTACATTTATTCATATAAACTTTATTCATCCCTTTATTTTCAACCCTTATGGTTGGATTTTTTTTTATTTCAAGAACACCATTCCCAGTTATGAAATTTCAAATAAAATTGTTGAAATCGGTTTCAAGTACACGAAAAAAATACGTAGACACGAACTGGGTGAAAATCAAATAAACGATATTTAACCCCCTTAGGGGTTGAATATTTCATTGAAATTTATATGGGACCACCTTGGAGTATAGCCGAATCAAATAAAAAAAGAATCATTAAAATCGGTTCACAATTGACGGAGATATCGATTAACATACATAAAAAAAATACATATAACCGAACATAGAACCTCCTCCTTATTCGAAGTCGGTTAATAAAATATAAAAAACACATTCAACTTGGCGCGCGCTCGGTTTGTTTCGCAACATTTACCAGAGGGCGCTAGATCGTCGGCACGTGCCACGTAACACTAGTAGAACAAGTGGCCTACAAAATAGGGCCACATACGTTTTTGATTATCTTAATATATCAATACTTGAAGCCAAAACTTTGTACCCCTTTTTAAGAGAATTGCGTAAACGGGTGAACGTGAAATTTGGCATAATTAAAGTTTATATGGAGGAAAAGTCCAGAAAGCTATTATTTAATATAAAATGCATTGTAAATATATTAAATTAATAAAAATATACGTTACCCACACTACTGCTTAAATTTTACACAACTTATACACATCGTATTGTTTATATTCAACTCGTAATGACAATATTTTTTTTTTATTTGGAGACATGAACCGCTAATCTTTCACAAATCCCAATGAGGTCGACGCATTAACACAAACATGTCAATTATTAGTTTTATAATGTTCGTAATACACTCAAAAATGCCATATCCTACTACCCATTTCTCTTATTGAATAGATAATATACAAATTAAACGAATAAAACAATTAAATGGTAAAGATATACGGCCTTGAAAGATAGAAACACTGGAGCTCGTGTTTATGTAAGTAATTATTTACTTTTGTTAGATATAAATTAATTGTCTCATAGCCTTCAACAGTTCTACATATCCGTTCTACATAATTGAGATATCTTTGCAATTCCAATTGCAACACGTAACACCATATATAATAGCCCTTTATTACGCAAGGCTAGATTGTATCATAATACTCAAATAACAACATTGACATATCATTTGATGCATTCGGATCATACAAGCAATGCTTGCTTAAACATATAATAGGACTGTGTGTACTTGTCGACGATATATAATCTGTCTTTATAGCACGTATTTAGAATTAATTTGTTATGTATTAATAAAGGCCTGTGATAATATAATGATTACATTGTAATTTTATGTTATAATTAACTGTATGTGTAATCTTTATGTTGGGTTGCAAAAAAGAAATATATATATCTATATATCTTATTCTTAATATATATAAATCTCCTGTCACGATGTTTGTCCGCGATGGACTCCTTAACCGCTTAATAGATTTCGTTCAAATTTGCACGCCATATGCAGTTTGGTCCAACTTGAGAGATAAGATAGCTTAGATCTTTAATTATAGTCGCAATTTTATTTTATTGCCAATTATTTGTCCATAATTAATTGACAGTCGCAATTATCTCTTAACTCCAAAAGATTCTAACAGATGTCGATACTTTTTGACTAGATTGAGTAAGTAATCAATAGTTATGTCGCTGCAATCGGGCTTATTAACATTTTACGCGTTTAAAATTGTAATTGAAACAGATAATAACCGATTTGGTGCAAACGAAGTTGCACGGGTCAGCTAGACTATATATATATATATATATCGGCGCAACTACGATAATTTGTCGATTATCAGAGTAATTTGATTATTTCAGGATTACATTTCAATACTTAGTACAAAACTTGTATAGACGTGCATGTCGGCGCCTACCCGCATTAATTGCGTCATTCGATTACGCCACTCTCCCTACTACTCGACTTCGGTATAAAAGGAGCGGAGCGACCGCCGTTGAGTTAGTCTTGGCTCTGGCGACACGCGGTACATACGTACGATGCAAGTCGTTTAACCTAGACTCTCGATAATTGATTTGTGCAAACGAATTAGTTATTGCTTAGTTACAATAATGGGGTTAAATAGTAATTGATTATTATTATGGGTTGTTTCTGACAAGATTGTTATAGCCCTCTATGTTAGTTTAGTGACTTAATTGTTACGATGTCAGTGTTATGACTGGGTAGTTTCCGAACCGGTGGTAGCATTTACTTTCCAAAATTGAATAAAGGGGATTTGAGTTAATTATGACTTTGTTTATTGTAGTGGGTAGTTCGGTTAATTGTGACGATAATGTTGTGGTAGTTGGTTCAGTGATCATATTATTCATATCACTCCTATCGGCACTCATCCGTCATCAAATGAGCAATCACCATGTTTATAACACTAGTGATGTCAGCATAGCTGACGTCACGCTTCTTAAAAACGCTATCGGGGGTCCCCCTCCGTCATATATATATATATATATATATATATATATATAGTTGAAGAGTTTGTTTGCTTGAAGGCTCTAATTTCCGGAACTGATTCGATTTAAAACATTCTTTCATTATTAGGTAACTCATTTATAGGCTATATAGGCTCATCATCATACGAAGACCAACAGAAGCGGAGCACCAATGAAAAATGTTTCAAATTGTTTATTCCTTTTCAGAGCTTTCGTTGTGTATTAACGTTAGGCCAAAGTAACTATTCTCCGCGGATGAAGTCGCAGGCAGAAGCTAGTACAAAATATAATATACAACTTGGTTATTTGATAGAATGTTCGGACAATACGTCGTCGAAGCTTTGGATGAAAGAAAACAACAAAAACCATAGTACGGTGATAGTTCTCTGTAGGTTTGCCTGACATGTTATCACTCTCAAATTGAAAGTTTGTGAAAATAGAAAGGGGTTTACGAATACTTCAGGGGTGTAATGAATTACAGTCTAGGGTCCTCCAAAATGTTCATAGCTGATAACCCTTCACTGGGTTCTCTTCCACAACATGTTTATAGTGATAATACATTGCTTTCTGACTCAATCACGTCAAAACTCTTGAACGTATTGGCATAAGTCTATACCCATTTGATGCGGAATTATTTTTATGTGTATTATTTATTTTGTTTTCAATTAGGTAACCCTTTGTCGTTTTTCTAACGAAGCAAAATGATTCCCAGCTAGATACGAGCATATAATATGTCTTTACATATGAAATTGCCATTCTGTAGTACTGGCTATTTCAAATTAAAATAATTTTTGTTTGGCTAAGAATTTTAATTTCAAATTAATTTTATTTTAAACACATGGAATTGTTTTCCCAAAAGTAGTCATTTGCTTATTGATTAGTGTTACTAATTATGGAATATGAGTACCGTCGTGGCATCAACGCGGCACAAGCGGCACACAACATCAACGACGTTTGCGGAACTAACACTACAAACCAACGTACCACCTGTTATTAGTTTGCTCGCTTCTGTTCTGGGAATTTCGACCTAAAAAATTAACCTCGCGGTCGTCCGAGGACTTTGGTCGACAATGACGAATTAAAAGCGATTGTAGAAGCTGATGATACACAATCTACGACTGAATTAGCAGCTTTCGACGTTAGCGTCAAAACAATATTAGTCCATTTACGTCAAATTGGTAAAGTAAAAAAGCTCGCCAAATGGATGCCTCACGAATTCAATGATCGCCAGTGCAAAGTACGCGTCGAGACGTGCCTTGCACTACTCAACAGACACACAAATGAGGGAATTTTGAACCGCATTGTTACCTGCGTTGAATAATGGATTCTGTGTAATAACCGCAAGCGCTCTGCAAGTTGGTTGGATCCTAGTTCAGCACCTAAACAATACCCTAAACGAAAACTTGCCCCTAGAAAAGTGATGGGCACACTTTGGTGGTCTAGTGCCAGTGTGATTCATCACAGCTTCTTACCAAAGGGGGTGAGCATTACTGCATATATGTGCTGTGAAGAACTGAACACAACGATGGAGAAGTTGGCACATCTCCAACCAGCATTGGTCTCAATCGCTCGTCTCCGCTGCTCCTGCACGTCAGCGCGCGACCTCATACTGTACAGCAGACGGTCTCCAAGTCGCAAGAACTGGGGTTAGAAGTTCTCTATCATCCGCTCTACTCACCAGATCTTGCGCCTACAGACTACTTTTTCCAGAATTTGGATAACTTCTTGGCGGAAAAAAAATTCAATACCCGAGAGGCAGTACAAAACGCCTTTGTAAAATGTGTTGCCTCCCGTCCAGCTGATTTCTTTAAGAAGGGCGTCAATAAACTTCCACTTCGTTGGCAAAGATACATTGATTACATGGGTCAGTTTTAGCATGATGATGTACTCGTATAACCTTTCTCGATAAATAAGCTATATAACATTGCAAAAACTTTTCAGATCGAATCAGTCGTTCCTGAGATTACCCCTTACGCCACAAACTCACAAACTTTACCTCTTTATAATATTAGTATAGATGTATCCCATTGAGACCCTAAATTAGACCCGTATGCGTCTATACCTGATGTCAATTTAAGGTGTGTTTACTGTGTTTACTCGACAATAAATTCAGATGACGCATGAATGTCATTTTAAATACGAAAATGAAGGTATATATTTAGAAAAGGTTAATGTGTCTTCTCTAAAACTTGTTTATATATATATATATATCTAATACCTTTAAACGAGCAATTCTTGTATATTTTTATATTTGTATATATTCATGATCTTGGAAACGGCGTCATCTATTTCCGTGAAATTTAGTATGTAGGTAGTTTCGGGGACGATAAATTGATCTAGCTAGATTTTATTCATAGAAAACTTTTTTTTACTAAGATTTCAATCAAAAATGTTTTTTAAAGAACCGAGCTAGGCTCGGTCGCCCAGGTACTATATATATACACAAGCAAATGCTCGCGTCTTAGCTCGCGTTAAAGTATATTTAACCTATACCTTGAAAACAATTCAAGGTGATAGAGCCACGATGATGCTATAACTGGTTTCAGCATGCATGGGTCGGCTCGTCCGGAGTAGTACTACTCTCCCTCACAGAAAACCGACGCGAAGTAACAGTGTTTGCATTGTTGCGTTTCGTTAGGTTAGTGAGATCGCCGGAAGCCCACCTTCCTCCCTCTCCCTTCCCTCTCTTCGCCTTCCCCTCTCTCCTTCACCAGCAACACAGGTAACGCACTTGCGACTTCTCTGGTATTGCTGGTGTCTATGGACGGTGGTGATCATTTAACATCAGGTGATGCATGCGTGAAAGGTGATACCCAATTTCCTTGACAATATCTCTGGCAATATGTATACAGTAATATATAATAACGACAGATGAGTTCTAGACCATGAAGTGTGACGTCAAAAATGGACCTGGATCGACCACACTTTGCGAAGGGACGCAACGCGCAAAAGCGAGTCACTATGACGGGCTTTTTCGCCATGTACATGGTGGTTGCAACCCAGTCGGGCTGTAAAACCCTACCACCCCGCTATCGCCATTTCCTCTTTCGTTGATCAGCATGGTGCACCACGTGCAGGTGAGGTTGGCTCAGGTGTCACAAGTCTTCAGATGTTACTCGACACCCCTTACACCCCAAAAGGGTTGCAGGGTCTGCGTAAATTAGGCTTACTAGTGAGATGAAGCGTCAAGCCATCGATAGATCGAGATGGAGAAGCATTGTGTCTACCCTCTACCCTGACATTCTGGGGACATAGGATCCCAAGAGAGCGAGAGAGAGAGAGTGGATGAGTATTTGAGGGGTGAAAGCGTAACAAACAAAAACAGTAGGGTGTATCGTAAAAACACATGATAGAAGTAAAACTTTTGCATCACAGGTAAACATTTCATTTTTTTATGCCAAACGGCAGCAAACAGACAGACGACCCATCTAATAGTAATCCGTTAACGTCGCCTATGGACAACTACATTGGACGAAAGCAAAATTCATAAATCACTTTTAAATAGCATACATTGTGTTCAGTGGTCGTCACGCATGAACCCAGTACACGCAATCTCAGACAACGAGAAAAAAAGAGAGCAAGAGGAACTTATGCCTCACTTATTGTCCAATACCCGAATACAAGTGAGACACAGCTCCCACTCCACCTGGCTCAGTGCTTAGCGAGACCACCGAATCATCTGGACCGATTTTGATGGGAATTACACTAGCAGATAACTGAGATTACAGCGGGCGACATAGGCTACTCTAAATTAGACTAAGTGTTGACCACGGCTTTGTCTGCAATGCTCTCTCCAAAACGAATGGACTAACATTCACCAACAGATAACGGATACTGTAACAAGTAATTTAGTATATTTTAAATTAAACTAGTTGTTAACTATGGCTTTGCCCGCAGTACTATCTCTAAAACAGTTAAACTGTTCTTGAAGAAACTTTCATTGGCAGGTAGCTGACTTTATAGTAAGTAAATCATGTAATTTTAGTTTATACTAGCTGTTAAACGTGGCTTCGCCACGCTTCCAAAACGGTTTGACCGATCTTTACGAAACTTTGATAGGCAGGTAGCTGACCTTATAAAAATCATTTAAGTTATTTTAATTTAGGCTAGCTCTTCACCGTGGCTTCGACCAACAGACAGACAGACCGACAAAAAATTAAAAAAATGCCTTTTTGTTATCAGTAGCTTTTATACGTTCATACCCAATCAGTGATTTTTTTTTTATTTCGCTGTTACATGCAGACACTTCATTCTTATTATATGTATAGATATAGACTAGCTGTGCCCGCGAGTTGGTGCACGTGGAACTTTTTTTTTCGATCTAACTACTGTACTATGTGCTAGCAAGGCCTTAACAGCTTCACTGGAGGACGCCGCGTGAAACCTTATACACATAACAGTGGCTAATAAAATCATCTGAATGTAAATCCAATTACTTATCTGCTTTTCTCTCCACCTGCGTACTTAATCGCGTTGTTATTAAAATAATCAATAACTTTTGATAGATAGAACTGTTTGTAATGAAACAAAGATTAAACGGTACTCTAAGATATTTTTTGTTTTATATCATATAGGAGGCAAACGATGCCCGTCACCTGTTGTTAAGTGATCACCGCCGTCCATAGACACTTGCAACCCCAGAGGAGTCGCAAGTGCGTTTCCAGCCTGTGTTTGGGGGAATAGAGAGAAAGAGAGAGGGGAAGGCAGAGGAGAAGGGAGGGGAGGGGAGATGGGCAGTGCGGCGCTGAGGAAGACACCGCGCAGCACACGCTTTCTGAGTGTGTTGCGTGGGAGGGACAGCGCCGCACTCTAGCGGCGGCGATAGGGGGAATTTGTCGCTGCCGAGTGTGGTCTCCGCCATGCTCGGCAGCGATCAGGCGTGGCGAGCAATGGCCTCCTTTACCGAAGAGGTAAACTCACAAAAGGAGGCGGCGGAGAGGGCCCGCGAGGTAGATCCTCTAAGTGGCCGTCTCCGCCAACAGAGGACCGGCAGGAGGAGGCGGCGCATTGCCCAACTCCTCATTGCACAGGTCTGGCGGACAAGAAGAGGCAGCTGGTGTGTACCCAGCTGCCTCTCTATAGGTAAGAGTCCGGCGGCCATCTTCCGCTGGGCGGACCATTGGGGCAGCTCTACAAGGTTGATTAGCTAGAACGATCCCTTGCCGCCCCAACAACACGGTCTGTCGGTACACCGTGAGGTTTTAGCCCGTGAGAGTCGGACATAACCCATCCTCTTCCCTGCGAGGGTGGGTATCCATAATGGATTTCCCAATGTTAAAAAAAGGGGAGATGGGTCTCCGGCGTTTCTCACTGACCGAACGAAACGCAACAATGCAAGCACTGTTACTTCACGTCGGTTTTCTGTGAAAGAGTGGTACTACCCCGGAAGAACCAACCCATTCATACTGAACCCAATAATAGCTTCAGCGTGGCTCTACCACCTACTAAAAGATATTTATGATTTTTTGAGGTTTTCAAATGAACGCAGTATTTTAACAATTATGTGTATTTAAGCAAACAGGCAGAAGTTTTTAAAAATAACTGAAATGTATTCTATTACTTATTCCTAACCTAAGAGTGTTTTTGCAAAAATCTCAAAGTATAGACACGTTTCGTTCACATTTTAATAATATATACATAGATATTAGTTTAACTTGCATTAAAACTTTTTTAGTGATGTCAAATTCGGGGAATTAAACGCATGCAAAACCGCACCACTCATTTAACTAGAAATATACTCTATAGAAATTGAGTACTTGCGAACGTTAAAGAAGCTCGTAAATTAATATCAATTCGCTGTGACCGCAGTCATAAACATGGCCGCGCGCTTGACGGTTGCTTTCAGGTAAATTCTGTTGTGAATTATTTTACAATCGATTTATTTAATCGTATGTAATGACAGTATTGACGGCATCTTATTTTGAGATAATTATTTTTCTACTGTTCTTTTACACTATATCTTTCGTTTATTTTGTGCTCCTCGTAATGTTTTCCGGTAATTAAATATTCTTTTTAAAGGGAAACTTATAAAAAAGTGTTTATATTCCTAAAATAGTGTATATATTCTGTCAAATATACATTACTATTGTGGAGTGTACTGATAAACTATTGTGTAGTGTAACGAGAACAATCAGTATGTATGAAAAAGTTTGTGTCAAAATGTCGCCACAGTAGCAACAGGGTTAAATCTTATATATAAAATTCTCGTGTCAAATTTTTTTTTTTTTTTCAAAATGTCTACGCTATTGACCCAGCAATGTCTTAACAGCTTCACTGGAATACTAAGGCCAGCGCTTAAGGCACTCAGCCGATTTTATTTTGGCAACCAGCTCAAGGGTGCACGGCACACCTCGGCTTGGCTGTTGCCTGTTGCATGCAAAATCGTGACCTATCTTAGCTAACCTAGCTAACTATTCATATATGTATGAGTTGTTGAAACGTATGTGTGTACTAAGCATACACGCCTCAACAACTCCTCCATATATTTATTATCGGAAAATTGAGTTTTTTAGTTCGATAAGGGAAAAAAAGTAAACCCTTCCACTTTCATGAGTAAGCGTGTTGGCGTGCACGTGTGTGGGGGTGATCGTGTAGTGTTGTAGCGGTGATGTATATTTGTGTGTCACCGTATCGCGCAAGCAACGCACTCAAGGGCTCCCTACCGAGGGATCGAACCTAGGCTTGAGCCACTGCCGTGGGGGGCCTAATCGGGTGTGCGGGAGCGTAATTAACCCCCAGACCACGGCGGCGTGATCTGTGGTTACGCGGGCGTGGCCGTGAACACGCTCTGTTTCGAGGGACAGGCTGGTACTGATCATTCGCTGACGTGATTGAATCAGGAGGGTCGGTAAAAATGTGTCGCGGACGTCTTTTATAACGCGCAGCGCTCGGTACGGATTCGTATCGTGCGGCGGATACCACTAACGGACTGAGATGATTGGCGGCTTTTTCAAAATAGCTAGTCGTGAGTGATTTTACGTACGCCCAGATAGAAGGGATCTCTAGGTCTCTATGGAGATCGACTCTCCGAATGTACCACGGAGCACCAGTCACTTTACGTAAAACACGATTTTGGAGAACCTGCAGCTTATGAAAGTTATCTTTGGACATATGCGCAAAAACGGGGCAGCTATATGTCATCACGGGACGGATACACGTCTTATACAAAGTGAGCTTGTGTCTGAGGGACATCTTACTCTTATGACAAAGCAACGGATAGAGGCGACCCAAGACCATAGCGGCTTTGTTTCGCACTCTGTCTATATGTGAATTGAACTTTAAATGTTAATCTAATGTAAAAAGTTTATCTAATGTAAGTTAGCGTTAACCCAGACTAACTATTCCACGCGAACGAAGTCGCGGGCAGGGGCTAGTTTTCCATAATTTGAATACATTAATGAATTAGGTAGGTTATGAATTTTTTTGCGAACTGACTACGCTATTGACCTTGAAAGGCCTTAACAGCTTCACTGGACTACGACTAATTTATGGGCAAGGTCGTACCTACGACTGTATTCAGAGTGAACAAAAAGATTGATAAGGACTGAATGGTTAATAATGACTTTCATTGCACAGGCCTGGCGGACGTGGGTGGGCAGCTGGTGTGTGCCCAGCTGCCTCTCGATAGGTAGGAGCCCGGCGGCAACCTTCCGCCGGGTGGACCGTTGGGGCGGCTATTCAAGGGGAATAGCATAGAACGATCCCTTGCCGCCCCAACATCACGGTCTGTCGGTACACCGTGGGGTTTTAGTCCGTGCGAGTCGGACATATCCCACTCTCTCCCCCGGGAGGGTGGATATCCATAAGGGATTTCCCCACGTAAAAAAAAAAGGATGCTTCACCTGGATTTCTTTATTTTAACTTTAAATATAACCATTTTTCACTATTAAAATTATATTATTAGTATGTGTTGGATACGGTCTATATTATATTATAAGAAAAATAACTCATTAAGGTTATTAATTGTGCGATATACTTTTAAGTCATCAGCGTACATTTTAAAATAGAATAAGATATGATTGCTCGTGTCATTCGCCCATGATTCGATCCCTGAGGAATTTCCGAGGGTACGATTTCTTTATTACCAGACAGCCGTATACAGAGACTAATTGAAAGCAATTACACTAGTGAGAATCATACCATCTCAATAATTAGTCATAGATACCTACATTTGTTAATTTATGAATAATGAAATGAAGATAAACAAGGTCAAAGGTTTTTTTCCGAACTGAATACGCTATTGACCCAGCAAGGTCTAAAAAGCATCACTGGACTATTAAGACTAGTGCTTGTGGCACTTATATTTAAGCAACTAGCTCAAGGGTGCACGGCACACCTCGTCGACTTAGGCTGTTGCCTGATACATACAATTCGCAACCTGTCTGAGCTGACCTAAGCTAACTAGTCATACGTATATGAATTGTTGGAGCATATATGTACACCAAGCATACATACCTCAACAACTCTTATATATATTTCGTATCGGATAATTTTCTAAACTATTTCAGTTAGATATGTAAGATGTTAATGTGTAAGCGTGTATGCGTGCACGTGTGTGTGGGTGATATGAGTACTGTTTTTGCAGTGATATAAGATTTTGTGTGAGTGTATCGCGCGAGCAGCGCACTCAAGGGCTCTAAGAATGGACCTAGGCTTGAGCCGCTGCCGAGGGGGGCCTAACCTGGTCAAGGTAACAAAGGCTTTTTTGAAATCTGTATATGCATATACTTCGTTATTTTTATCCAGCTCTTACACAGTTACATTTTCTACAACAAAATTTGTTGTAAAAAGTTTTACAGCGTAGAATTTTGATCAAACGTCTATATATTACATTCTGTACTAAAAATTCGTCAGACCTACTAAATGTAGTCGGAATTTACATAGCACGGTTATGGGTCAAATCACTAAGATTTCTTGTCTTTTGAATTAATGTTATAGCTTTTATTAAATTAAATTTCCATATTGTGATCCAGTGATTGAATATTGTAATTAAAAGGATACTTAGGTTCTTAGGAATTTATATAAGAATAAGAGTGGAATTGAATCAGAATTTGGGCGTTTATTAAAATATATTTTGCAAGGAGTAATTTTTGTGCGTTTTCTGCAGTAAAGGAAAATATGTAAGTGTGAAATGATTGTAGGAGGATTCATAAAAATTTGAAAAGATTTCGGAAAAGGTGTAAGAATATTCATAGAATAAATCATAAATTTGTTGAATGACTGATATATTTTTGGATCTCAAATCAATTGAAAACTGTAATACTGCAAAATATATTTTATATTAAAGTTTCCTAATAAATCATAAATTTGTTGAATGACTGATATATGTTTGAATTTCAAATCAATTAAAAACTGTAATACTGCAAAGTTTATTTGATATTAAAATTTCCTAATAAATCATAAATTTGTTGAATGCCTGATATATGTTTGCATTTCAAATCAATGTAAAACTGTAATACTGCAAAATTTATTTGATATTAAAATTTCCTAATAAATCATAAATTTGTTGAATGACTGATATATGTTTGGATTTCAAATCAATTTAAAATTGTAATACTGCAAAATTTATTTGATATTAAAATTTCCTAATAAATCATAAATTTGTTGAATGACTGATATGTTTGCATTTCAAATCAATGTAAAACTGTAATACTGCAAAATTTATTTCATATTAAAATTTCTTAATAAATCATAAATTTGTTGAATGACTGATATATGTTTGGATTTCAAATCAATTTAAAATTGTAATACTGCAAAATTTATTTGATATTAAAATTTTCCAAAATATCATAAATTTCTTGAATGACTAAAGGAATATTTTCTTTTAATTTTTAACAAAGTGAAATAACTTTGCGCTAAAACCTTTAATATTCATTAACGTTTAATCTTCTTAATTCAACATTTTACGCAATAAGGTAATTAAATTAAGTATGTGAATATTTATATTAATTTACATATTTCCGAAGTAGTAACTAAAATACCTCTTGTATTTTTATTTCTCAAATAAATTTTCTAATCCCCCAGTTGTTTAACAGTAAAATTATTTTACAAAACCTTATTAATACAATACTACTAAGAAATATTTATAAAGTAATTGTTCTAAGAAACAATAATTACTACAACGACCAGTTATTTTACGACTTTTTCGTTTTTTTTTTCAATTAATCTCGTATGGGATTACTGCCATTGTCGAGTTTTAATAATATTATAAGTTTTGTTGTAATTCCAACGTTCCAACAAGATGGTGGCCTCCTTGTTAGAATTTCCTGGGAGTTTTTGTGGTATCTAAAATTCATATTCCGTAGTATTACTTCCCATCCACTTCACATGTGCACAATAACCGAGCTATATTATGTAAAATGCAACCAATATTACAAAATGTAAAGTCAAATAACACAATATTATGAATCATAACATATTGTAAAACAAAATCCTATGTCGCGTCTGTCTGTCTGTTCGCTATAAACTCAAAAACAAGTAAACGAATTTACATACGGTTTTCACCAGTAAATATAGTAATTCGCGAGGAAAGGAAATACATTGTTTTTTTATCACCAGGACGGGACAATTTCCTACGAGCCCGCTAGTAAAATATAAAAACCTACATGTAAGACTAAGGTCCCACTAAAAACTCTAATATGCTCAAAATAATCAGTACTTGAATAATGACAATTGTCAGTCAAGCTTATGTCTGTTTCCTTCGCGTGGAGCCTTTGAGTACGCTGCTCGAGCGATACAGTGACAAAATATTACAACACTGCAACAACATTACACATATCACCTCCACACACGTGCACGCACACATGCTTACACATTAAAGTGCAAGGGTTTTATTTTTACGTTATCGAACTGAAATAGTTTAGATAAATTATCCGTCAAAAAATACATATAAGAGCTGTCGAGGTATGTATACTTGGTACACAAATATGTTACAATAACTCATATAGGTACGAATATGTAGCTTAGCTTAGGTTAGCTGAGATGGAGTAGACGCATTGCCAGTGGCAGCTCCTACTTCCCGGCCTATAGGTGAGTGAAGGCACCATGGGGTTTTAGTCCGTGCAAGTCGGACATAACCCACCCTCAGCAGCCCGGCTAGGGTGGATATCCACATAGGGATTTCCCCATGTAAAAAAAAAAAAAAAAGGTTAGCTGAGATAGGTCGCGAATTGAATGAATCGAGTAACAGCCCAAGCCGAGGTGTGCCATGCACCCTTGAGCTAGTTGCCCAAATAAAATCGGCTGAGTGCCTTAAGCGCTCGCTTTAGTAGTCCGATGAAGCTGTTAAGACTTTACTAGGTCAAAAGCGTAGTTAGTGCGAAAAAAAAAACAATTGTCAACCGATGTACATAGCAACGCGGGAACAAGAAAGCATTATATAACACCTTGTCGGCACACGGTCACAATAACATTGTAAGAGTATAAAGTCCCTTAAAAACCCCATCTGTCTTATTTTCCCCTTATAATTCGAAGAAAATTCCTTAGTTGATAACCCTGTTATTGAAAACACATGTACCGGATAGTTTTTAATATAAACATTAGTAGTCCAGTGAAGCTGTTAAGGCCTTGCTACGCCAGTAACGTGGTCAGTTAGAAAAAAAAAAATCGGTATAGATATTCAATACCAACACGACTCGATTATACAGTTTGCAGTGTAATGGCCTCTGGTTTCAAAATTAATTAGGCACATAAGATATCCGCAATTCTTTCTCACGTTGACATTTACAGGTCGTTAAACTTAACGAAGCTTTTTTACGTCTCGTGGTAACAATGGCTTTTTTTTCGTTAGTGTTCGTAATTGAATTGAAAGAGTATTTTGCTAAGGTTATATTGTTGTATAATTCTATATTATATATTTTTGAATAGAATTAGATTCATCTGAGATTATGATAAATTCCGAGATAGTTTGACAAGAACAATTCAAATTAGCACACTTATGCTCAGCTTCTGAAGTTCTCGGTTAAACAATCCATAGTTATTGATTCTACACAAGATTAACTACTATTAACTGTAACTGTGTTCCTAAATACACAGCAAGCATTTCCCTTAAACTATGTGAAACCTTAGCGAAAAGAAACCCAATGAAGCACTTTTTTTTCTAAGAGAGTGAATGCAGCATGGAATAAACTACCAGAGAAAGTTGTGATAGCTCCAAACATAAACTCTTTTAAAAATAATTTGGACAAGGAAGATATCTCCAAGCTATTTGTTACACACGCACCAGCTAATTGGCTGTTTGTGTGTTTTACCAAATAATAATTTAAAAAAAAAATAAAACCAAGAATTAGTTCTTTAATTGTTCCATAAACGGCTCTCTTCATAAAACAGTAGCTAAAATGGATTTTATTATTTTAATTCGTCTTTAATTCGTTATTTTATCACTAACAGATTTTTTTTCTATGTCCTTTTTTCCGAAATGACTACGCTATTGACCCAGCAAGGTCTTAACAGCTTCACTGGACTACTAAGGCGAGCGCTTAAGGCAGTCACGATTTTATTTTGGCAACCAGCTCAAGGGTGCACGGCACACCTCGGCTTGGCTGTTGCCTGTTGCATGCAAAATCGCAACCTATCTTAGCTAACCTAGCTAACTATTCATATACGTATGAGTTGTTGAAACGTATATGTGTACCAAGCATACACGCCTCAACAACTCTTCCATATATTTATTATCGGAAAATGATTCTATGTCTAACAAGTGGCCTAGTATCATTTTATTTATAAAGTATGTATGATAATTGCGTACCTGTTTCTCAAAGATTGTGTAAATATTATCATTTACAAGATGTCACATATTAAGCCCGGGATACACTAGGGGACAAAATATTCCTCAATATGTCCAGCAAAACTGAATCTACGAGACAACGATCGTCAGTGTCTTGAAACATGTCCCTCAACAGTTGCGAAACATTTACGTGTTTCGGGACATACCCGATTAGGACCACGGCAGCGGCTCAAGCCTAGGTTCGATCCCTCGGTAGGGAGCTCTTGAGTGCACTGCTCGCTCGATATTGTGACACAAAATCTTACATCACTGCAACAACATTACATCTATCACCCCCACACACGTGCACGCATACACGCTTACGCATGAAAGTTGAAGGGTTTTGTTTCTTTCCCTTATCGAACTGAAGTAGTTTGGAAAATTATCCGTCACGAAGTATATACTGTTTAACTGAATTTTGCGGGCATACGTATTGCGGGTCACTGTCACGTAATTTCTTACCTAATGTATGCAACATGCCCTTCAACATATAGTGTGTGGAAACGAAACTGTACTTTTACTTCTTGAGATTTACGATAGTTATGATCTGTTGTGCGATACTTTAAACCGGTATTACATAAATAAAAAATATGATAAACGCCCAATATTGTTGTACTAACTTTAACTGAATTTTGTCGTATGATTGTGTATTCAGAAGCTTAATTTAACTGTAGGTGGTAGAGCCCCGCTGAAGCTATTTTTGGTTTCATCATGAATGGGTCGGCTCCTCCGGGGTAGTACCACCCCTCTCACAGATAACCGACGTGAAATAACAGTGCTTGCATCGTTGTGTTTCGTGCGGTCAGTGAGAGAGCCGGAGGCCCATGTCCCTTCCTCTTTCCATCTTTCCCTTTCCTTCCCCTTCCCCTTCTATACAGGCTGGCAAGAAACAAAAAACACTTTATCGAATCGATAACGTTATTGTTAAAAACCTGTATATAATTTATTTATACATATAGAAAGACATATACTATTTCAGTGATTGTAAAAAAGTCTATGAATTTGATAACGTATTTATTTAATTACAAAACTTTTTTTCTTCGAAGCACGACATAGTGACTGCACTATGCCTGATGTTAAGCATAGTACAATCCAAAAACATCGGCAACCACCGAGAGACAGATTATCCATCGCCGGTCGCCGCTGTCATGCCGGCCATAACGACGAAAGTCATCCGGTACTGGATATGCACAGGCTGATCCCGAAACGCGACGCGCAGAATCGAGTCACTATGACGGGCTTTTTCGCCATATGCATGGTGGTTGCGACCCAGTCGGGCTGTAAGACCCTACCACCCCGCTTTCGCCATTGCCTCGTTCGTTATTCAGCAGGGTGTACCACGTGCAGGTGAGGTTGGCTTGGGTGTCTCAAGTCTTAAGATGTTACTCGACATCCCTTACACCCCATCAAATGTAAATCTTCTAATATTACTGACTATAACATATTTATATCTCTTTTTCTAGACCTGTTTTAGATAACAATGCTTTTATACACTAAAACTCTCACTCACTGATTCAAACCTACGTCTATCAACGCGAATCCGATCACATATTCATAGAATTGGCATAGCATCTATGGAGAAGTAGGTCACTGATACGCACTCGTAACAGACAACCTAAATCACAATAGTAATTTTCAAGTCCCATTGAATCTTACGGATCTCCCATACGTATATGACTCTTTAATGTTAGTCCCACAAATAGTGCTACTAAAGGAAACTTTGCATTCAAGTTTGTTAGTATTTTAATGGTCTTATCTACCTTTTATATGATGATAATTATCTTTAGTTCTCATTATATGAGATTGTGATATCTGCGATACGGTTTATAACCAGTGCGGATACCAATATTATTGTAATTTATGTATACATTGACTTAGAACATTAAATGATTTGCATTTTTGTTGTATTCACAGCGTTCTCGTGAGTGTTGCCCTATGTTTGGACGATTTATCTTTTCCTCCGGGTTTCAAATTCGGCGCCGCTTCTTCTTCTTATCAGATAGAAGGTGCATGGAATGTCAGCGGTGAGTTTAAATTTTACACCAATTGGATGAAAACTGAAACACACAGAAAACCAACGTGAAGTAACAGTGCATTTCGTTCGGTCAGTGAGAGCGACGGAAACCCATCTCCCCTCCCCTCTCCTCTCTCTTCCCCTCTCCCATTCTCTCCACTCCCCCAAACAAAGGCTGGCAACGAACGTGCGACTCCTCTGGGGTTGCTAGTGTCTATGGACGGTGGTGATCGCTTAACAACAGGTGACCCGTCTGTTCGTTTGCCTCCTAATGATATTAAAAAAAATAATAATAATTTATTTTATTCAGACATTATATCCAATTGTGTTACTAAAAACCTAGTCGGTGTTAGTAAATCATGAACTTATGGTGTACAAACTTTTTATCATTTCCGTTCAGTTGTTAAGAAAGAAACTATCAGGTCGGCTCGACAGCTTTCTCAAAACAATATTAGCGCCGCCACACAATCGATTCATCACGGAGTTTATACGCATTGTTCATTATTAAGCAAGCACTTGCTTGCACTTGTACTACAGTGTCCAGGCATCTCCATTAGTGCTGTAAAAATCCACTATCATGTAAAACATATGCAGCTCTTTATGAACATTAAAGAGAAATTCATCTAAAGCCTTCTCTTGAAATCTATAACTTTTTATGTTATTTATTTGTTTACATTGTAATTATGTCTTTTAATAGGCAAGTCACGTCTACGTGGTCAAACATAACTGATTGCATTTTATTTAATTGCTTCGCCACGAACACAGTTATTATATCTGCATCCGTATTTGGAATAAAGAAGGTCTCAGTTTTTTTAAAGATTACGAAGTCATTGTAGCTGACAAAAATTTTGTACTGTATTTAAAATTAAAAAGCTCCTTTCCTCGTTTATTTTATTTGATTTACTGCCTTAAAATTATTTGTATAGGTACTTTTTTTTTATGTGGGGAAATCCCTTATGGATGCCCACCCTCCCGGGGGAGAGGATGGGTTATGTCCGACTCGCACGGACTAAAACCCCACGGTGTACCGACAGACCGTGACGTTCTTATCGTGACGTGACGTGTCGGTATCTTCCTCAGCGCCGCACTCATGGCAGGCGGCGGTCGGCTCCCTGCGAGCGATCCGGTGCAGGTACCACCCGAAACAACCGTGTCCGGTCAGCACCTGCACCAGCCTGAACGACAGGGAGCCCCATCTCCTCCCAATCCACTCCCGCAGGACCGGGCGGACGGCGTCGACGGTGTGCCTCCCGAAGCGTGCGTCCGCCAGGTCCTGCATCCACCTCACTATAGCCCCCTCCCGCAACTCCCGCCTTTTAATTTCTATCTCTCTGGGTATTTTGTGGACAGTGGAGTGGATTGTTCTCTATCCATCCCATAGTACATGTTTTTTCAATGTAATTTTGCTTAGAGTAGCTTAGAGCTTATGAGTACAATTGTCTGTTGTCCTTAATTAATTTAAAAAACTAATGGGAATACAGCTATTTCGTGTAAACTCGTTAAAATGTGCAGGACACGGCTGATAATATGAGTGTCCTCTACAGCAGTGTTTTTAAAGTGTGGGTGAAGCGAAGTTCTGTATCGGAGTTGCAAAAGGTTGGGAAGGCTACTGTAGTAAAGAACAATGTCTTAAAAGATTTATTAAGAAAAATGTTAAATAAAGGACATAATATTTTGTATTAAATAAACAAAAAATAAAAACTTTCGAGAACTCTTATGTATTTATCCGATCCTTATTTATGAAAATGAATAAATGAAAATGAATATCTGTTACAAAATAAAATACATAAAAGAAAAGACGGGTAGGTGAGTCTCGGATAGGGTGGTAGCGGGTAGAGGGGTCGCAGGTAGGGGGTCTTGAAATATTTCTTTATACCAAAGAGGCCGTATCAAGAGAAAGTTTGAAGAACACTGCAGTAATGTTAAGCGCATTGACAAAGTAGTCCGGTGAAGCTGTAAAGGGCTTACAAGGCCAATAGCGCAGTTAATTCCAGAAAAAAAACGGTGACAGCACGGTGCGCAAGCGTGCTTGTTTGTATTAATTATAAGTAGTAATTTAAAAAATTGTGTGGTTTTATGAAACCACTATCTATCCAAGTGATTTTTTTTTCAAACCGTAGCATTTAGCTGAAAATTTTCGAAAAAATATTCCTTTTTAATCTCGATTCATAAGAAAAAAATCGGAATAATAATGGGAAATCAATAGTAGATAAGTTATGCAAAATATTAATCACTTTATCCACTGCTTAAACCGCATGAAAATCCGTTCAGTATTTTTTGAGTTTATCGCGAACAGACAGGCAAACGTTACTTCCTTCACACACACAAGAGCACTTCGTTTTATAATATGCGTAGTCCGGTGAAGCTGTTAAGACCTTGCTGGGTCAATAGCTTAGACATTTCGAAAAAAAAAATTATAAAATGCAGTGATTTAATTTCCATATGTTATTATTCGTATTGCAATAACTGTATGAATATTATAATAATTAACGATAAGGGACTACACACAATATATATATAGTAATTTTTTTTCACTATTTTTTTGGTTCTGCAAACTCTTGGAGCGCAGCTTTTTTTGATTTCGCTTTATTTTTTTTTTGTCTGCGTGAAAAATCGTATCTGTGAGCAACTACTGGGTGTTTTTTATTTATTTTAAATTAACTATTTACTATTTTAGATTGGATTTTTTAGTAATGTTATTGCCTTTATGGTTTTATTATGATTATTTATGGCCATTTTTTTATTATAATCCACAATATCCCGCGCCGGAGCGTTTACGGCTCGATGGATGAACCTACTAACCGCGACATCATTCACGTCGGTATAGTAGACACAGATGTCCGTGTGCCTACATATATTAATAGTATAAATTTATTTTGCAGATAAAGGTGAAAGTATCTGGGATCGTCTGGTCCATGAAATGCCTGACCATATAAAAGATCATAGCAACGGAGATGTCGCATGCGATTCCTACAACAAATGGGAGCGAGACATCGAAATATTATCGGATCTCGGTGTCCATTTCTACAGGTTCTCTATATCGTGGGCTCGTCTAGTACCAAATGGTTTCACTAACAAAATTAGCGAAGATGGAATGAATTATTATAACAATTTGATTAATGGATTGTTGGCGAAAGGCGTCGAACCGTTGGTCACGTTGTATCATTTCGAATTGCCTCAGAGATTGCAAGACCTCGGTGAGTCCAAACTTGTATCTTACTTTCCTGACTTAATTAATCTTATCGTTTTTGCATATTTCAACTCATAATTTCTTTTTATTCTCTATACCTGTACATCTAATAAGAATCTAATTACATGTCTCTGGGTTTTAAATTTTTGTGAGAAACGTCTTTGAAGTTATACTTCTTTTGGCGCGTTAGGGAAAGATGATGAAAGTAAATCTTACGATGTGCGCGTGCACCGTCACGAAAAACCCACATCCTGAAGTTATTATAATCAAAATTTTGTTTCTTTGTATTTGTTGTTTGTATTTCTTTGTATTAAATACCTTTTTCTATTGTTAGTGTCGTTTTTTCTACAAACGCAGAATAAGGCGAAAGATAATTTTTTTGAAGAGATTTTTATCTTGTTAAGCCAAAGAAGTATAACTTGTAACACGTGTACATAAGCACATACAAACTTTTTTTTTAGAGTACTAAAAATAGTTGTTGCAGGCGTATTGAAATTAGTAATAATATACATTTTAGTCATTTTTAGAAATGTCTGTCTATCTGTCTGCTTGAACACGCATCACTGCTAAAGTATTGCGTTCAGTATAAACCGTTCAAGAAAAAAATCATAAAGCATATCCTGGAGTAACATTTAGTCTTGGTTTCATCAAAATCAGTTCACTCTATCAAAAGTTATTATAAACTTAGGAGAGAAGTAAATGGACTAAATACATGCAGATGCTTTTATTCCTCGCTGTTTTTTACATTAAGTTCTATGCGGACGGAGTCACCGGCAGAGCTAGTATTAAATATATTATCCTAAAATGATAACTCACTAAGGCTAGAGGATGATTTAAAAGCTATTTAAAACCGCCTATCGCTACTTGCCAACATATTTTTAATATAACTTAAACATTAAACCAAACTGGTATTAGAAAATGTATAATCACCATCCCAGTCAAATAAATCGAAAGACATGTTAAAATATGCCTATCGATCTCTTTATATTGACCTTGTGTTCATGTTATTTTTAGATACAAGGTTACTAATGTAACAGAACGATCTTCTACGATCTAATGGGCCCAGGTCGTTGACTTAATTTATGAATAACCTTTATATATATTTTAGTAGGTTTTTTTTTCAATCTGACTACGCTATTGATCTAGCAAGGACTAAACAGCTTCCCCGGACTAACTTTTAGTAGATGGTAGAGCCATACTGAAGCTATTACTCGCTTCAGTATCAATAGGTCGACTTGCTCGGGGTAGTACCACACGACCCACAGAAAACTGACGTGAAGTAACAGTGCTTGGATTGTTGCGTTTCGTTCGGTCATTGAGTACGCCGGACACCCACGTCTTTTCACCTTCCCCCTCTCCTCTTAGCTTCCTCGCCCCCATCATTCAACGCAGGCTGGCAACGCACTTGCGACTCCTCTCGTGTTGCTAGTGTCTACGGTGATCACTTAACATCAGGTGACTCACCCGTTTTTTTTTAGTCTGCAGACTCTTGGTCCGCACCTTTTTTTTGATTAGATGTAGTTTTTTTTAACGTAAAAATCGTATCCGTGAGCATATATATGTATATATATATTATTATTATAAGTAATTTATTAAATATTCACTGTTTAATTATTATTAACTATTTTTTAATGGTTTAATGATGTTATTGTTTTTATAGCGCTTGCATTTCCATTTCTCACAGAATGACTCACCCGTTCATATGCCTCCTATCCAGGCCTCATCAGCACCGGAAAAGCGTTATTGTATTAAACGAGCAAATCGCTGTATGCCCGTTGTATATAGTCAACACCAGTGTTTCCCAACCTTTATTAAGCCCATGCCTTTAACACATCTAAAATATTTATGCTCTACCTTTTAACCTTTAAAAACTGTTTTGTTCGCTTAAGCAATATTAATGACAAGTTTTAGGAAGACATCACTATGAAATTGTTATCAAAACATCGAAGTAAAATTTCAAAACACATAATTAAAACTTACTTGACGAATCTAGTTAACCAATTGATATTTTGGTAGCGTCAAACGAAATCATACCTGATAATTATATGTAGCATTTTTTTTATTCGCCTTTTTTGTTAAATCTATCACCGATATCTAGCATTGCTTTTAAATAACCCAAAGTGAAAGGGTTAAAGTCGTGTCAAGTGCATTTTTAAATTGCCCCTTTTAACTGCGAAATTGCGCCCCTGTGGGTCGGGGGTCCCATGTTAGGAAACACTGGTTGGTAATGCTATCTATTATTTTTATTATATATTATTTCCTCTTCCCGCTTCCGCATATTTTATCTATACTTTCGCACGCAATATATTATCTGTGTAGTCTATACAACCCTTCCTCTCCAAAAGAACGGAACGAAAAATACGCCGTTCGCACCATCTTCAATTCTACCCTAAACCGTTTACGAGACCGCACGAAACTCGCACCCAAAAATACAATAACTTATATCATCAGTGTATGAACATTACCGGGACAGTATTAATCTGTGTATACATAGTGTTGTAATTGTGGTGGAAGCCGAGAACCAGCCAAGACCCGGTAAGTTGCGTTCTAACTCCTACCGCAAAATTATATTATATTTATTACAACAATTTCCACCACTGGTCTATACTATAGCAAAGCTTAAGTGTAAAAAAGGTTCTTTGAGTAAACTTCACATTTGTATTGTTTATATTTGGTTCTTTTGGATGACCAGTTGGTCGACCATTTACTAATGCGACTGTTAGCTCATATTGGTGGCTGAAGTCCATTGTTGCGTTAATCCCATACCGTTTTTATTATTGTCTTGTGGATCCTTGTACAGGTTATACCTTGTAAAGTAATACATTGCACTGTCTGAAACATAATTAACTATTTAGTAATTTAAAAAATAAATGGAAATTTTACAGGAGGTTGGGCAAACCCTTTAATAGCAGACTGGTTTGCTGATTACACAAGAGTTGTGTTCTCTCTCTTCGGCGATAGAGTAAAATTATGGCTAACCATCAACGAACCGATAATTTTATGCGAAGGTGTCTACAATACTGGAATTATCGCTCCACCATACTTAATGCCTGAAGTCGCTCCAAACATTTGTAGCAAGAACGCAATTATGGCGCATGCAAAAGCTTGGAGAATTTATGATGAGGAATTCAAACCGAAATACCATGGTATGTTAACCTTTAGTTTTTAAAGTTTCTGAAAGTTCCTAACTCTAGTCCGGTGAAGCTGTAGAGGCCTGGTAAAGCCAATAGCGTAGTTAGTTCAAGAAAAAAGAAATCCTAACTCTTTGTTACTCGATAACTAATCTCTAATAGATTACACAATAACTTCGGTGAATACTGCGTCGTAGTTTCGGTATGTCACATTTAAAATAACCGTAATATATATACGGACCGTTTCATCATATCCTGCCAATTATTTTTGAGTTACAAAATTGTTATCAACAAATTTAATTAAAAATTAAATTTATGTTGAAAGAAATAATAAAATACATTTTAATATATTTTTATAAGGTCTAACTGTTTATCCATATGCTTGTTTGAACACGCATCATTGCTAAAGTACGGCGGTCACGATAAAACCTCAAGGACCTCATAAAGCATATCCTCGAGTAACATTTAGACTTAGTTTCATTAAAATCTATTCACTACATTAAAATTTATTGTAATTTTAATGAAGACGCGTCTTACGTACGAGAGAAAAATGGATAAATAAATGGTCTTAATAAATTCAGATGATTTTATTAATAATTGATTTTTAACATTAAATTCAACGCAGACGGAGTCATGGGTACAGGTAGGAAAAAAATTTTTGGAATGAAAGTGTATTGTGCATTTACATGTAATAAATAAAATCAGTAACACGTGTTTCGCTCCTTCCCGGACCATTTTTAGACCGATGTTGACTCTTCCGTTGCGATTTTTTTCTTGTAGTGACGTGTTAGCGGTTAATAAGTTTTTAGCGGCCCTCTCCGCAGCGGCTCAAGTGTAGGTCCGTTCCCTCGGCGTAGAACCCTTGAGTCGCTGCTCGCGCGAAACAGTGACACAAAACCTTACATCACTGCTACAATATCACACACATCACCTATACACACGTGCACGCCTACACGTTTACATGCCGTTTTTCTTTTTCAGAGAAATAAATGACTAAGAGTTTTACCCTTATTTTTCCCTATCCTATCCTATATAGTTTACAGTATTTTTTCCGACACAAAATGCATATAGGAGTTGTTGAGGCACGCATGCTTGGTACACATGCATGTTTCAATAACTCATATACGTATATCTAGCCAGATAGCTTAGCTTTTTTTTAGCTCACATTGGTCACGATTTTAGCACAAAACAGGCGACAGCCCAAGCCGAGGTGTGCCGTGCACACTTGAATTAGTCGCCCAAGCATCCCAAATCGGCTGAATGCCTTCAGCGCTCGCCTCGGTAGTTTGGTGAAGCTGTAAAAGACCTTACCAGGTTAACAGCATTTTCATATCGAAAAAAAAAATTTGCTAGCGGAAGTGCAAAGTAATTCCATTATAATATTTATCGATAGATTTCCTTAAACCAATCCCTTCTTAAATCAAAATCATTAATAGATACACTAAACCGGACCATAAACATTTAACCTATTAACCCTAAGTAGTCCACAAATTGGTGGCCACAACGTGATCCAAATTCCCAAACTGCTGAGGCGGATTTAATTTAGGACCCAATCGTTACATTATTTTTGTCTTTGTTCCCAGACTTGAACCCCTTTGTCATCATGTTGTCTTGTTACCAGGTAAGGTGTCTATTACGAACAACTTAATATGGTTCGAGCCGTATTCTGAAACTGACGAAGAAGTAGCTGAAATGGCTCGAGAGAATATGGTAAGGTTGTTTCTTATGTTAAGAGCTATTATAGCTCCTTTTATGGGTTTAATAAAAATATGTACTTCGATCGTTAATCGATTGTCTCTAATGTTGTGTGACTTGTTAAAGGTCATTCAGGTATATATTACGTAAGCAATAAAAGGGAGGAACTTCTGCATACCCTTATCGACATGAAAAACTCTCAATTTTCCGACAATAAATATATGGAGGAGTTGTTGAGACGTGTATGTTTGGTACACATATACGTTTCAAAAACTCATACATATATACATATATGAATAGTTAGCTAGGTTAGCTAAGATGGGTCGTGATTTTGCATCTAACAGGCAACAGCCAAGCCGAGGTGTGCCGTGCACCCTTGAGCTGGTTGCCAGAATGGAATCGGCTGAGTGCCTTAAGCGCTCGCCTTACGCTACTGACTCAGCAAGGTCTTAACAGCTTCACCAGACTACTAAGGCGAGTGCTTGCGGTATTCATGCCGATTCTATTTGGGCATCTAGCTCAAGGGTACACGGCACACCTCGGCTTGGGCTGTTGCCTGATACATGCAATTGGCGACCAGTCTGAGCTGACCTAAGCTAACTATTCATACATATATCAGTTGTTGGAGCATATATGTGTACCAAGCATACATACCTCAACAACTCCTATATATATTTCGTGTCGTATAATTTTTCAAACTATTTCAGTTCGACAAGGGAAAGAAACAAAACCCATCTACTTTCATGCGTAAGCGTGTATGCCTGTACGTGCGTGGGGGTGATATGTGTAATGTTGTTGCAGGGATGTAAGATTTTGTGTCACCGTATCACGTAAGCAACGCACTCAAGGGCTCCGTACCGAGGGCACGAACCTAGGCTTGAGCCGCTGCCGTAGGACAATGTACGTATTTTCTAACACGTGTTATGTTTTTCGGTCACATCATTTCTCAAAATCAGGCGAAATTGTGATTAAACGATAAACCTATGAACAATGCTAATTTACATTGTTTTTTTTTTCTCGAACTGACTACGCTATTAACCTAGCAAGGTCTTAACAGCTTCACCGGACTACTAAAGCGAGCGCTTAAGGCACTCAGCCGATTTTATTTTCGCAACCAGCTCAAGGGTGCACGTCACACCTCGGCTTGGCCGTTGCCTGTTGCATGCAAAATCGCGACCTATCTTAGCTAACCTAGCTAACTATTCATATATGTATGAGTTGTTGAAACGTATATGTGTACCAAGCATATACGCCTCAACAACTCCTCCATAAATTTATTATCGGAAAATATTAACATTGTAATTTTGTAAAAAAAAAACAGGCCGGGCGTTACTCACATCCTATATATTCGAAAACCGGCGACTGGCCGCATGTTGTCAAGAAAATCATAGCGAATGCGAGCAAAAAGCAAGGCTACCATAAATCTTACCTACCCTCGTTCACCAAGGAAGAAATAGAGTTGGTTAAAGGTAACTCTGCATCAATCATTTGCTTTTTAAAATAAATGAAGACCAAATTTTATCTATTTGCTTGATAATACCGCTGGTTAGCTGGAAGAGAATGCTTTAAAGCATTAGGCTCGCCAATGGCTCGCAAAAAAAAAGTGTGCAATAAAGTATTCATTCATTCATTCATTCAAATTTGATAATAATATGTAGTCATTTTTGTAAGTGGTAGAACCATGCCGAAACTATTGGTTTCAACATGAATGGGTCGGCTTGCCCGTGGTGGTAACACACCCTCACAGAATACCGACGTCAAGTAACAGTGCTTGCACTGTTGCGTTTCGTTTGGTCAGTGAGAGCGCCGGAGACCCACCTCTCCTCCTCTCGCCCTTCCCTCCTTCCCTTTTAACTCTTACCCAAAAAAAAACGTTGGCAACGCACTTGTGACTCCCCTGGTATTGCAAATGTCTAGAGACGATGGTGATCACTTAACATCAGGTGACCCGTCTGTTTCTTTGCCTCCTATGTTATATACAAAAAAGTCTTAACAGCTGAGTATTCTTGTGTTTAAAATTTGTACCAACAAGACCTTCGTCTTGTAAACGTGGCTCTGTTAATACGGTGCGTATATCTTTGTCTATTTAGTTTGAAATCATATGGTTCTGGATAAAATTGCTCTTTTAAATAACCCTCATATTTTCTAGTTACATTCAAGTTAAAAACATTTCAAAGAATGCATTTAAGTGAGGGTATACTTTACGTTGAGCCTTTTTTATGGTTTTATTTTTGGCAACTCATCTTCTAGTAGATTATTATTGGCATAGTGAAGTAGGTGATGATATTACAAGCTTCTTGCAATTATTTCAATGAACGAAGAAAATAGCGGTGTAAGCTACTCGAACAATTACACTGTTAATAACACTATGAATCCAATTATTTCATACGTGACAGCAAGAAATGTAATGTAACGTTGATTCAACGAAAAAAATTACCAGTTAGAAGATTTTTTTCGACAATTTATATATTAATTCAATCGTGTTTACGTTATAATAAATCAAAAATCAAAATATAAAAAAAGAATGTGGTGTCGTGGGACACCAGGTAGGAACGAAGTTCCTTCGGCTAATGTAAAATCGACACTATTTGGAAAAAAAAATCGTGCTCTATTTTATGTAATCGTAATTCAAATTATCAATTAAAATAACAAAATATGTCTCTTTATTTTTGTTTGACAACATAAAATTACATAGAAATAGAAATAATTACAAAAAAGGAGAAAGAGAAAGGTATTATATACTTCTCGCTTGTGTATACGACTGTCGCGCCTGCGCACGTCTTTATTCCATGCACTTTTCGTTACGGTTTTACTATCACATTTTTTTCAGTTCGGTCGCGCAGCAATATCTCTATCTCCTCCAAGCCGACTTCGTTTCAATATAATAGAACATATAAACAATAATTCCTACTTTTATTTATCAGGAACACACGATTTCTACGCAATTAACTATTACACCAGCCGTGTGGCAAGAAAAGCTAAACCTGGAGAGGAACTAGGTTTGTGGCCATTGGGCGATGCTCCCGAGATTGATGCAAAATTATTCTGTGATCCTAATTGGAAAACATCGATAAATGCTTGGTTCTGTGTAAGTCTCTAATTAAATATAACTGTTTAGGCTAAAATGTGTAAAGAACATTCTAACACACAAGGGGGCCTACCGAGGTTGCTTATCGACAATCACTAACGCAAACAGGAAACACAAAAAAATGAATGGAGATGACATATCTGAGCGCTATATCACGGGATATCTCCATACACCTTTTCGTTTTCTATTTGCGTTAGTGATTATCTATAAGCAACTTGGGTAGGACCCAAGGGTACATTATAGTTCCCTTTTGTAAATCTATCCAGTGCCTTTTAAATATCCTCCCCCAAACCTCTCACTGCTGTGTATTTCGGTCCTAGTCTGAGCTACGACACATCTCGGTGATTGCAAAATCTATGAAAATTGGTTTATAGACATACTGAAGAAAGGCCTGCCAGAAGCCTTGGAGAAGTCCTATATGTTGTCCTTTATTACGCTGTAATATGATTGAGTTCTGGAGTTTGATAATGCCTACAAAAAAGTCAGCGACAATATCGGTGTTATTACAAAAAATGTAAACACGTTTTAAACGCTCGCTTTAAAAAGATCTCTCGGTGAATGGTCGTCGTCTTGCTCTTTTGTCTCGCTTTGGTTAGATTAGGTTACACTTGCGAAAAAAGGATAACGCGATCTTACTCCGGGCGAGCGCGGTGAACTTCGTACGAAACCTTTTTTAAACCAAGTATTTAACTTTTTTGTAATAACACCGTATATGTCTAACTTTTAAATATAAGTCACAAAAAGTAGATTTTTATATTTAACAAATATTTTAAATCGTTGAGTGATGTTTATTGTTCATATTATAACGACTGACCGACTTTGTTTTGTATTAAACGCTTGACTGTATTATGCGCGAACACGAACTAAAATGGAAATGCAAGCGCTATAAAAACAGTAACGTCATTAAACCAAAAATAGTTATAATTTAATAAACTACTAATAATAATTTAAAAAAATATGGTCACGGATACGATTTTTACGTAAAAAAAAATACTACATATAAGCAAAAAAAGGTGCGGACCAAGAGTCTGTGGAATAGAACAAACTAAAAAAAATACGAATTTAAAGCTATATAGAGTGTATCAATAATACTGTTGTTACCACAACAGCTACGGATCCCTGTAAACTGATTTGAAGCTCTAAATTTATTATCCCTAAACGAATTTCTTTCAGTTATACCCTGAAGGCTTGCGGCGACAACTGGTTTGGTTGAAACAAAAATACGGTGACTTAGAATTCTTCATCACGGAGAACGGGTTTCCAACTGGCAGTGGTTTGGATGATGAAGACCGTGTTATCTCCTACAGGGAGACACTGAGAGAGGTGAGTTACACCCATATTATAGGTTTCAAATGATCGATTTTTTTTATGTGAAACATCTATAGGCGCGGGTAAACCTGATTATAGGCTTGGCGCGACGTGGCGACGCAAAACATGAGATTTACACTATTAACGAAATACCCAAAAACATTTGCAACCCTATCTATATAAATTTAAGATTCATCTTTTTTATTTAACGATCTGTGACGTCACACTCATGCGATAGAGATGCGTAGATATAAATGTTATGTCGCCAATCTCCATACTACGTTCAAACACCGCTTCTCCTCCGATCGCCGAAATTAAGCAAGGTCGAACGCGGTCAGTACTTGGATGGCTGACCACCTGGGAACACCACGTGACGTTGGCCTTCTGTTCTTAAACTTAGGAGCGGAATAATTCTCATAAATAATGTAGGTCAGGTATACGCTAAGCAAGATCGAAGTAATAGGGATATAACGCGACACGGCGTGTAGGGAACTGAGATCGTTTTAGCGTGCGTGATTCGAGCGTTACGAATATAGCCGAACTGCGAACGCCTATGTCAGTGACATACAATCAGCTCCTTAAGAAACACTCATGTTTATTGACGGTAATTCGAAATTTTAAAAATTAATAACGAGAAACCCGATGTAATACGATATACAGAGAGTTTAAACAATATACATCCCACCTCTACTTCACGTGGTTCTTTTATATGGCCTAAATCGTAATGAAAGAAGGTGATAGAAGTACGTAAGAATTTTTACACCAATTTTGTTTTTGTTGCGTGAAAATTCAAATATGTTATATTTCCTAAAATATTCATATATTTATAACCAATTTTGACCTATATGTAGTACCGAACGTAAATGAGACATTTTATTGGATCAAATTAATACAAATAATAGAATAGACAATTGTTTTTTTAAATAAACAGTAAAAACGGTTAATGTGATTTATCCTTAGCAAGTTACGTACGTAAACTTTCCGTTAGAAATTCACTAAATAATAGTGAAAGCCCTATCGAAGTCCATTGCATAGTTAAATACATTTAAGTAAACAATAATGCCGACACGTAAAGCAATTTTGTTTTATAGTCTGTAGGCAGGTAAGCTTTAGATAAAGGAACACAGAATGCTAAAACCATAAATATAATTTAATTAATAATTTATAGGATATTGTATATTGATGTTTATAGTCTACACAAACGGTAGAGCCACGCTGAAGCTATTACTGGTTTCGGCAAGAATGGGTCGTATTGACAGCGGTAGTACCGCCATCTCATAGAAAACCTGCGAATGTTCTGCAGAGCTATTTAATTTAATCCCTTCCTCTCCTTTTCATAACCGAACCGCTCGCGCTGGGCTTCAGACCCATAGTTCTACGGTTAATCCTATCTGGGCTCGAACTAAAAAGTTCGCAACTTTACCGCACCGTGAAGCTGTGGAACAATCTCCCGGCTAGTGTGTTCCCTCCTTCCTATAACATGGGGTCCTTCAAGCGTAACGTGAAGAGACATTTACGCAGGCCGGCATGACAACGGCGCCCGCCGAGGGATGGCGTGTCTCTCGGTGGTCACCATTGTTTTTGGATTGTACTGTGCTCACCATCAGGCACAGTGCAGTCACTTTGCTGTGCTACATTAAAAAAAACCGACGTGAAGTAAGTGCTTGCATCGTTGCGTTTCGTTAGGTTAGTAAGAGCGTCAGAGGAGCTCACTTCCCCTCCCCATCCATTTCCACCTCCCCTCCCTCACCCCTAACCCCATCCTCTACCCCCAAACACAGGCTGGCAACGCACTTGCGACTCCCCTGGTGTTGCTAATGTTTATGGACGACGGTAATCAGTTACCATAAGGTTAAGCTAGAAGTAACACTACACTGTGATTTGAGTATTTCTTTTAAAGTTTTAAATTTTTGTAATGTGTGACGTCTCCCTCCCTCCCCTTGTAAACAAAAGTAATCAAAGCCCTTCATCCTTACACCCCCCCCCCCCCTCTTTTGCTTACGTATACATTTATACGTGACAACTAAATTTTACAGAAAATCCGAAAAAGTAAATAATAAAAATTGCTCACGTAATCACCAACTATCCCGTAAGTCATAAAAACAGCAAATCAAAGACTCCGCCGCCTACTTTCAGATTTACTCAATACTCAAATGACCCCTAAATACAATACAATCAAATAAGAGCGTCGACCGTCGCCAATACTTTCTCACTTTAGAGTTCAATGATCCAATGTAATAAGATTGGGTAACACACTACGCCCGTATAAAGCAGAAGCTCTTTTTTATCTTTATTTTTGTAAACCAATCTTTCAGATTATTACTGCCATTGTCGTGTAGCTTAACCGTGTAATAATATTCCAAGCATCGTGAGATTATTTCAATAAACTAATAAGCTGGTGGCTCCCTTGTTGGACCTTTCAGGGAGTTTTTGGACTAGTTGGCATCTCGGAATTTCATGGCTACTTATTTTTTGAATTCCTTTAACCATCTGATTTCTTTTTTAATTAATTTTTTTTATACACATCCAAGCCAACGGATATCAGCTAGTACTTTAATATAATTAGAACAAAAACATTTACTTTCATAGGTACTACGCGGAATTAAGGAAGACGGATTGAACATAACAGGGTTCACCGCCTGGACTCTCATGGATAACTTCGAATGGATGGACGGATACTCGACAAAGTTCGGACTTTACGAAGTCGACTTCAGTTCACCAAACCGGACGCGGACACCGCGAGCTTCAGCCCACTTATATAAGAAAGTTATTAAGAATCATTCGCTACGAGAACATCATGAAGAATTGTAACGTAAATACTATCCAAAATTCGAAATACTGCATTTATAAAAACCACCTAAAGTCAGCTTTAAATATATTCTAGAAAATACTTTCGTATTTCTCATTACAGTTAGTACAAAACTACACTAATATATTATACATTATATTTCGAAGTATTAGGGGTCATCTAAGTATTACATAAGCAGTTTTTTTGTAATTCCTGACTGTCCTCTCCCTAGGGATGATCGCTATTCATCGATATTGAAGAAACATTGATGTTTAGCTGAAAAACATCGATTATTTGATGTCGATATCATCGACGTTATGAAAACATTGCAACAACTAGAAAATTATCAAATGTGTAAGCCGTATGAATAGTTTTTTTCTTTAGATGACCTTTTTTTCGTTGCTGACCTCTGTTTATACAGACAATTTAAATTGCTGTCAAAATATCGATGTTTTGCCATCGATGTTTATCATACATCGATACTATTGAATCGATGTTTTTCTAATATCGCTCATCCCCTCCCCCTCCATAATTACGTAAACGTTTATATAAGTATAATTAATCTGTCTAATTAAATAACCAAATATTGCTGACGTAATCATCTTCCAGACCCCCTCAACCCCTGTCATCTAAAATAAGTAACTCAAGGACCCCCTTTCCCCATAAATGCTTACGTAATATTTGAATAACCCCTTACTAGACATGAGGTCATATAAACAATAAGTTGAGTTTTTGGCTTTAGTCTGTCATGTAGTGGATTTTATATTTTATTCATAATCTTGTGTTATTTGACTCTATATTGTGTTTTGGTGTTGTTTTACGTAATATAGGTAGTTTATCGTGCATAAGTGAAATGAATAGAAAATAATACCACGGAGCATGAAATTCTGAGATGCCACAAAAACTCCCTGGAAGGTTCTAACAACGGATCCACCATCTTGTTAGAATATTGACTCACGACGCTTAATATTGAAATGATCGTACGACGCTAGTAATATTATTGACTACGTGATGATGACATTAATAATCTGAAAGATTAATTGCCATAAATAAAGTAAAAAAAAGCAATAAGTTTATGAATAAAATATATGGTGTATTAGAATCCCGCCAAAATTTTAAATAAATATTTAAGTTTGCGATGTTTCTTTCCCTTTAAGGGATATCATTTTTTATGAGACGATTAATAAAGACAAGAAAAAAAAGACAAGTTAAAATGCATTGTTTTATTTCATTTCTATACATTTATTTCTTTTTCTTATATTCGCTTTTATTTTTCGCTTTTATAACCTTCTCTAATCTCAATAAAGGCGCGTTTTTGCTTTTTCGCTTCTGTTTCTTCAGTTCGCCTGATTCTATGGCTTTTTTCATTACCTGTAAATTGAAATTTTACTATAAAATTAAGGCTAGAAAATAAGATTTTTCTACGGTCTGCAAAATTTTCTAAAAATTTGCGTAAAAAAAATTACAAAAATGTTTTCTCATACAAAACTATATACGTGGATTTTTTATAATTTTTTATTGTTTTTCTTTTTAATATAAAGTCACAAAACGCAACAAACAGACTTAAATTAATTGAATTGATTAATTGAATTGAATTGAATTCAGGCCGCGTGTAAAGCTAAGTCTTACTAATACTATAAATAGGAATAATTTTTATTTGTTACGCTTTTACGCCTCAACACACCCACCTCCCCTCCCTCTCCCCCTCTCACCACTCCCCCTTTCCTCTTCCCCACACCAATTCCCATCCTTCCCCTCCCCCTCCACGATTTCCCCCAAATACAGGTTGACAACGCACTTGCGACTATCCTGGTGTTGCTAGTGTCCTTGGACAGCGGTGATCATTTAACATCAGATGACCCGCCTGTTCGGTTACCTCCCATGATATAAAAAAAACCCGCATTAACATGAAAAAGGCCGCGGAAAAAACTACTTAACATACCTCTAAAGCATTTTCCTTCGGAATATTAAGCGCAGAGGGGTCATTCAACGTCGGATACTTGAAGGAAAATCCCCTCGGATATATCGGCCTTGTCAATAAGCTTTCCAATTGTCGCTTTTTCGCCCGCATAGCTTTTTCAATCGACGGGTCTATTTGTTTCACTGGACTATGACAAGAGTTAAGGTGGCTTTTCCATGTTTTTTGGGTATTTATTGGGAAAGAAATGTATTGTAGGTGGTAAAGCCACGCTAAAGCTATTACTGGCTTCAGCATGAATAGGTCGGTTCGTCCGGGGTACTACCACCCAACAAAGAGAAACACCAACGTGAAGTAACAGTGCTTACATAATTGAACTTCGTTTGATGAGCGAGAGCGCCGGAGGCCCCTTCTCTCCCCACCTTCCCCCTCTCCTCTTCCATTCCCCCACCCTAACACAGGCTAGCAAGGCATTTGCGACTCCCCTGGTGTTGCAAGTGTCTATGTCACTTAACATCAGGTGTCCCACTTGTTCGTTTGCCTCCTATGATATAAAAAAGACGTATATATGAAACCATTATAAGACCAGTTATGCTGTATGGATCTGAGTACTACGAAAGAGACAGAAGAGAAAGAAAAAGAGAAGACTAAATGTAGAGATGCTAATGTTAAGATAGATGTGTGATATAAACTTGATGGAAAGCTTCATTGCACTCCATCGACGCTTGCAAGATCAAAGGTACCACATGCGAATAATCGGCCCTTTAAAGGCCTATTTACTTCCCTCTTAAAGAATCCCATAAGTATAACCCTCTAACCCCAGTCCCCTGATCCTGTACCGTGCCAAAAACTTGTTTACTTTCCTCGATGCAGAACCCTATATCGTAATCTCCTAGCCCCAGTACTCTAGATCCTGCCTCGTATTAGAGACCTGTTTACTTCTCTCTTGTGGAACTTTATAATGTAGTCTCGTGGCCTCAGTACCTTGAATCCTGCCCCGTAACAGCATCCTGTTTATTTCCCTCCTACAGAACCCTATACTGTAGTCTCCAGACCCCTGTCCCCTAAAATATGTCCTATGTCATAGATTTGCTTACTTCGCTCTTCCAAAACCCTTATCGTAGACTCGTGGCCTTGCCCCTGATTCCTGCCTAGTATCAGAGAGTTGCTCACATCCCTCTTGCCGAACCCCATACAGTAATCTCCTGCCCCTGTTCCCTGAACCCCGCCACGTGTCAAAAACCTACTGACTTCCTTCCTGCAGAACTTTACACTGTAGTCTTCTGATCCTGTTCCGGGGGTCTTGTCCCGTGTTCCTAGCACCTAATCCCTGAACTCCCCTATCCTCTCACTTGTCCCCCTGGCCCATATAACTTTGTACAAAGGATACAGGTCGTCATCATCAACGATGATGTCCATCTCCCTAGCAGCTTTTTCCCGCCATCCAACAGACTGCGCCGCCCGGCGTTGCTTGGTGTATAAAGCGTCCAAATCCCGTGCGACTTGCACCAACTCTATCAACGAGCTCAAGGTCTGAGACGCTACCGGGAACGTCTCCAATTCTGATGCTGTGATAGTGACATATATTCATATAACAAGATTTCGAGAGCTATTTCTTCTCGAGTAAATATTACAGTATTATTATTATTACTATATTTGATATTAAAAGAACGAGAATGGTTAAATACACTTTATCAGAATATGGCATATGGCACTAAACACTAAAAAATATAGCGATATTTTATTGGAATATTTAAGGTTTAAGTGTTTAACCGCAATCTCATCGTATTTTAAACAAAGATGTGGGCTAAGATGATAAACAGAGGCGACTGCCTCCCAAATACAGCTACCGGAACACACCAACAGGTGCTTGGCAACAGATTTTCAATTTAAGGGTGGTAGCTAACCAGGTGGACTTAGAAAAAGCCCTACCCCACCATGCAAACCATCTTAATCACTTCAAAATTATTATTGTATTACTATCTAATACAGGCCAATAACACTTTTCAACAGCATAATAATACTATCAACGTCCCAGCTCCAGTTAACCAATCTATACGCTTCCACCCTTCCAGAGTATATAAAGAGTAGCGCGCAAGAAGCTAGGAGCAGATTTAGTAGTCCGGTGAAGCTGTTAAGACCTTGCTAGGTCAATAGCGTAGTCAGTTCGAGAAAGAAGCTAGGAGCATTATCGATCGGAAAGTTGGACCATTCACACCCAAAAATAAAGAGTCCGATAACCGACTTATACCCCTCCACCCTCCAGAGTATAAAAGGCGTAGCGCGCAAGAAGCTAGGTATTTGGCTGAGTGCCTTAAGCGCTCGCCTTAGTAGTCCGGTGAAGCTGTTAAGACCTTGCTACGTCAATAGCGTAGTCAGTTCGAGAAAAAAAAGAAACTAGGTACATTCTTGATTGGAATGTTAGAGCGTTCACACCCAAGGACAATTGACATGGTGACCTAGTAATACACGATTTGTAGTGGTAGAGCCAAGCTGAAACTATTATTGTTTTCAGCACTAATGGCTCGGCTCGTCCGGGGAAGCACCACCCTCTCACAGAAAACCGACGTAAAGTAACAGTGCTTGCATTGTTGCGTTTCGTTCGGTCAGTGAGAGAGCCGGAGACCCACCTACCTTCCCCTTCCCTTCCTGCCCCCCCCCCCATCCTCCTCCCAAATACAGACTGGCAACGCACTTGCGACTCCCCTGGTGTTGCATATGTCTATGGATGGTGGTGATCATTTAACATCAGGTGACCCATCTGTTCGTTTGCCTCCTATGACATAAAAAGAAAAAAAACACGACGTCACACTTTCTCGATCACGCATGCTTACTTTTATTCAAGGTCCGGCATAACTTGGCGTACAGATAGGCTTCGGAAGGTTCCATCATCAGTATCGTGAGCCCTTCCTTGTTAGCCCTCGCGGTTCGACCGCTCCGATGGACATAGTTCTCGGCCGTACGGGGGACCTGGTAGTGTACCACGTGGTCCACGTTCGGGATATCGAGACCACGTGCCGCTACATCGGTCGATATGAGCACACCGTGAGGATCATCACGGAATCTATGTAAAATTAAGATGTCTCCTGTATCAGATCTAACCTTCGATACAATGAAACCTATTTTGACGAGAATTTTGAATACAGAAATAGAGGTATTTTCAGACCATAATCTGAGCTACACTGCCGTCCAAAGAAACATAGACATTATTATAATATCTTAGTCCTCATTAATCTATTTGGCTACTGTGAATATATAGATTTTAACACAAAACAAAGTGAAATTATTATTGTAGGAATTTAAAATCTGCATTTATTTTCCCTTAAATTGTCTTGATGTTATTACATTTACTATAACACGTATTTATAGCTAAATTTGTGTTCAGCTATATTTAAAGTGGTCAATTCACATACAGGCTGAAAGTTTAAATAATAGCAGTATTTATGGAGGATCTGCACTCGATTCTCGTCCTAACTCAATTAAAAAATAGGTGCTTAATTTTTAAACTGCATCTTAAGGTGATTTCACTTTCATTTGAAACAAAACGTGCATAATAACAATTATTGTTCGTTTTATTATCGAAGGCTATTAACATCGAGTCGCCCCTTGCAGCTTTTGGTACCGCTCATTGCACCTAGGTTTATTACGATTGTGTTCATAGTTTTGAAAGTCATAGAACAAACTTTAACTTAGGTTCTCTGTGTTATTTATTAATATTTGTTTTGATATTATTATTGTATATATTAAATGTGACCATAAAGTATTCTATCCTAGAATACTGCGACTTTTTAACATTTCACCTGATATATTCAGGATCATGAAAATAAGATGTATCTAATAGATTATCTATAATGGATATAAGGCCAATTTTCCTTTGGAGAGCTTCTGCTGCGTGTTCAGGTTGGCCCGAAGTAACAATTCACGGGGATGAAGTCGCGGGCAAACTTAGTTATTATTAAAAGAACATTGTTCCTTTATTCAACTTTTAAATTAGATTCCTCACTTTACATTAAAAACTTCATTCTTAAGAGAATGTTTTGTGCTCTGACCACATATGTTTTCTTAAGAGTGATAGAACTTATACTACACTTGACTGTTGATATGTTCGGAGTATTGTATAGGTTACCTTTCAAGATTCTTCAGTCTTTGCCGCTGCTGCATGTTCGCGTGAAGCGGTAACGGGTTGCATTTCAGCAAAGTTAAAAGTTGTGCCAATCTGACAAAAGGGTGGAGATACAATGTTTACCCGTGAAAAAATAGTTATGAAATGATATTTTTTTTTTTATTATATCGAAGGAGGCAAACAAACTGGTGGGTCACGTGGTGTTAAGTGATCACCACCGTCCATAGACACTAGTGACATCAGGGACGTCGCAAGTGCGTTGCCATCCTGTACATGGGAGAAGGGGGAGGGGAAGGAAAGGGAAAGCAGGAAAGAGGAAGGGACGTGGGCCTCCGGCTCTCTCACTGACCGAACGAAACACAACAATGCAAGCACTCTTATTACACGTCGGTTATCTGTGAGAGGGGTGGTACTACCCCGAAGGAGCCGACCCATTCATACTGAAACCAAAAATAGCTTCAGCGGGGCTCTACCACCTACAATCGATCGACCTAAGTTCAAATCCTACGAGCCAGTTTTCAGTAAAAGAGAAAATCGTGATAAAATCAATAGTATTGTAGTAAAGATTTTTATAAAACTTATCTAGATAACGTTGAAAATACAACAGCAGCTACACTTAATACTATAGGTACTTCGGATGTTTAATTAAAATTATTGTCTTTTTGGCGACTTAATTATAATCTTTTGTAATCATTTTTACATTAAAAAAACTACCCACTAAACACTGAACTACCACTGCAGTAACAGTTCTTACATTGTTGCGTTTCGTTCGGTCAGTGAAAGCGCCGGAGGCTCACCTTCTATTCCCCTTCTCTCCCCCCTACTTTCCCCTTCCTTCCCTCCCCCTTTTCTTTCTCCTCTTCTCTGTCGATAAGCAACTTGGGTAGGCCCCCTGAGCCTTCATCGCTAAAATTCCCCGTTCTTTTAGTTCTACATTTCATCTTCTTCGTACTTCTCGATTAACGTACCTCTTAACATTGCCAATGGAGTTGCAGAACACTATCGTCCTACCGGGATGACGTTTCAGTATGTAATAGAGATACGCATCTTTGTGTTCCAGTGAACAAGTTATTCGACACTCTGTCAGAGTCTCGGCCGTGCCTGGAAGGTTATATATATCTATCACTAACTAATTTTAAAGTTCCCAAAAATAAAGTATTATATTTATTACAAACATTTCAAAAAATATTTCTAAATTTACAGTTATCGTCAATATTTTTGGCCGCTCCGTATACCGCTGTAAGTTCGGACTTGCACATAAAATAGGATAAGAGTAACTTCCCTTATACAAAATATTATAGTAATCGGTTAATACGATTTTGAAAAAAAAAATACAGACGAACAAGACAGGCACACAATTTTTACAAAGACTATATTCATAATCCGTGGCATTTATAATAGTTATCCTAAAATTAAAAAAAGAGCCGTTACGGGACGCCTGGCAGATGTGAATGTCTAATTGTTTTGTATAATAATTTCATATATAAAATTATATGCATAGAAGAACGGATTATGACAGGAATCAGCTACGACATAATGAAAAGATAAAGCATTACAAATTTGTTTCATTAAATAATGACTATTTATTCTATTACATAAATATTAATTTTTATTAAATAAAAAATACAAAAATTCAACTAGGCGTAGGCGCGGTGTTTGGCGGCATTTATCAAAAGGACGCTAAGACGTCGGCGTGTGCCGAGTAACACTAATAAAACGATTCGTCAACAAATTTGAATTTTATGTTTATACAGGTAGGGTTGCAAATGTTTTTGAGAATTTAGTTGATAGTGCGCTAATTCGTGTTTAGCGTCGCCACGCCAACAATCAGGTTTACAACTTACCTAAACTGGTGGTTATATCGACGACTTTTGGATCAGTCATACCTATCATCTTGATTAGTCTGTCCACCTTCTGCTTTGGAGTCATCTTCTCTATTTTCCTATTTATTATCTTACCATGTTTCGTTATCTGAAAATCAAAAGCACGACCTAAAGACTTTAAGTTCTGAAGATTTTCTGTCAGTACTGTGCGTTAAAGGCAAGGCTCACCTTCTTCCCTTTCATATGCGTGGGCAAGTCGTGGACAAGCGTGAGGGTGGCAGAGAAGACAAAGTTCTGACGCGTTGAACGTCTTTCCTCGTCAATGTTCAGTCTTTCCAACAGAGGATGTAACTCTTCGAAATGTCCTCGTTCCACCATACGGTCTGTCTCGTCTATCGCCAAAAATCTGATGAATTATGGCATTAAAAATACATCCCCATATATTTAGTTAAGAAATACATGTTTTTGTACTATAGCCAAATGTTTTTTAAAGAGTCGCCGAATCGTCGCAGACGGTTGCAGGAGATTTGGAGAGAGAGAATTAAACGCGTCATATGCTGATAAATTCCTCGTGATATATTTACAAAACTGACATAATTATATATGAAATTAATGTACAAAGATCATTAGTATATACGCGAACTAAAATATTACGTTGACCAATCGCAACACAATGTGATTTTTGAAGCGCGCATAATCGTTACGCTAACACCTTCAAGTTGAAAATCTATCGCAGATCACCTGTTGATGTGTTCCGGCAGAAAGACTCGAGAGCCAGTCGCCTCTAGGTTTAACCTGTTTACCATTTTAGACCACAACGAAATAGCATATAGCAGCACAATTTTGTAGGTAGTAGAGCCACGCTAAAACTACTACTGGTTTCAGCATGAATAGGGTCAGCTCGACCGGGGTAATACCACCCGACCCACAGAAATACCGACGTGAAGTAGCAGTGCTTTCATTGTTGTTCTTTCCTACTTCCGCCAAAAACAGGCTGGCAAATCCCCTGGTGTTGCTAGTATCTATGGAGGGGGTGATCACTTAAAATCAGGTAACCCGCCTGTCTGTTTACCTCTTAGGATATAAAAAAGCGCAAATGTTTTAAGAGGTTGATAACTCCATCGTTCGTTTGTTACATTTCCCGATCAACTTGTGTATATTCGGCTGCAATAGATGTAGCGATAGATTTTTTTTAATTTAGTATTGCGTCCTAGACTACTAAGAACTTATTTAAATATATAGATATAATGAGACTTTTATGTAATATATAGCTATTCAAATATCCAAAGACCAACTTTCATGTGTAAAGTGAGGCAAGCGGTGTGGTGCGTATATGCAGGAGAGACGCAAACTGATATCATTGTTCACAGAGAGATGTTGTAAGGAAAGTATATTTTTGCTTTTAACGCTTTATGTATTTTGGCATCATAGACGAGGCTGGGAGTAGTAGCGAGTAAAAAAACTACCACTGATTTATTATCAGTTGAAAGACAAATCAATACTAACTTGACAGAAGCCAGTTGCTGGAGATGTGGCTGTCCCTGGTTAATCAACTCCCACAGTCTCCCGGGAGTCGCGACCACCACCTCGGGACCACGACGAAGCAATCGCTCCTGCTTGACTGCGGCCATACCTCCGACTATAGTCGCTATCTTTATACCTAAATGACATTCAGAACCAAAAAAAATACTTTCATCAATAGGGCATGATTCTTTTTTTTATCGGGACCTACTTCTTATTATCCTCGGTACCTACTTAGTATTTGTATAATAATACATTTTCTGCGCCCTATCCTATCCTATGTAGAGGGTTTATCCAACACAAAAAACATATAGGAGTTATTGAGGCACGCATGCCTGGTACACATACATGCATCAATAAATCATATACGTATATCTAGATAGCTTAACTTAGGTTGTCTCAAATAGGTCGCGATTTTTGCACAAAACAGGCGACAGCCCAAGCCGAGGTGAGCCGTGCACCATTGGGTTAGTTGCCCAAACATCTAAATCGGCTAAGTGCCTTCAACGCTCGCCTCGATAGTTCGGCGAAGTTGTAAAACTTTCCAGGTCAACAGCGTTTTCATTTCGAAAAAAAAAACTATTTCTGTGTTAACATTTCAATTAGGAATTGTAGCTTGGACAACATAAACTTGGTAATATAGTTTCTCTTGTCTGGAGACAGAATACTGTAAAGAACACTTTACGATAAGCCGAAGCTTTCTGTGTAGGAAAACATAGCACAAGAAGATATAAGATGATACCATAGCATGGCTACAGGGTACTCCATGAGTCGTTATTAAAAAAAAAATCATGAAATGCACAACCCATCTTCATTGTCTTGTTTTGGCTCTGCGGAAACATTTGCCAGTGTCAATGTTTTATTTCAATGAAGTTTCAACACAGTTTACAACAGTAAGTGTTGTTTGATTATTTCAATGTTCCAACAAGATGGTGGCCTCTTTGTTAGAACTTTCCAGGAAGTTTTTGTGGCATCTCAGAATTCAATGCCCGTGATATTATTTTCGATTTACTTCAGTTATGCACAATAATTGAACTGTATTACGCAAAATATCACCAGTTTTACAGAAGATGGAGTCAAATAACACAAAATTACTCAAAGGTTTAAGCACCATATAAACAAATATAGACCTCAGGAAGCATAAATCAACAGACAGTTGCCAGCATAGGGTTAAAAAAACACTTAATTTATTACAAAACTTTGAAAACCAATAAATTATGTATTGTAAAATCATTATCTCTATGTAAAATATATTTTTAAATAATTATGTTAATTGTAGGAACTTTTTTATACTAAAGCATAAAATTGTATATACCATATCAAACAAGGAGTTAATATATCTAGTATTTTTTTAAAACTTACCTGTATATTTAGCAGCGGCTGTCAAATGTCTACTAATCTGTATAGCGAGTTCTCTTGTTGGTGTTACAATCAACGCATACAGAGGTTTGCCGGTCTTAACAATGGCATGACCTGGTATCTCAACATCATCCAGCACTTTGACTAGCCCAATACCTGGAACGATATTTATTTACATATAAATACAACCTACCATACGTGAAATGCATATTTTAAGAGACACAACAAGATCTATAAGAGGAAATCAAACTAAAATAAGTCAAACACTTTCACATACAACAATTGCCCACAATTTCCTCAGTAATAGAGTGGTACTAAACTGGAACTGACGAAATAGTATCTGCTAATTCTGTACATGCTTTTAAAAACCGACTCTACAACTGGCTCTCGACAAATAAACTCACTTTAGTAACTGAACGTTTGCAATAACCAAAACCAGACAAAAAAAATCGACACTGTATGATATAGTATAAGCTATTCTCAAACCGTCTACGCTATTGACCCAGTAAGGTCTTAACAGCTTCTCCGGACTGCTAAGGCAAGCACTTAGGGCACTCAGCCGATTTTATTTGAGAACTAGCTCAAGGGTGCACGGAACACCTTGTAAGCCTTGTGTTGCCTGATATGTGCAATTCGTGACCTATCTGAGCTCCTTTTTTTTTTTTTTTTAACGTGAAGAGAAAATCCTCATGGACTACCAAGCTCCCGGGGGGAAGCTCGACTTGAGCCGCCCACCACCTACGTGCTAGTCATGCAGGGGTGGGGCCTTTCGGCGACTCTAACCGGCTAAAACTCCACGACAACCTACGCCGCACTATGGGGGTGTCCCGGGGTTGCGCGAGCAAGCTCCGCAACACCCCCGGCGGCAGGCGTTTCCCACGCCACACCCGGCTGAGGCATCCCGGTTGCTAGGCTGCCTCCCAGCCCACCGAACCCGTGCAATGGGAGTTCAGGCCCCCCGACCCTTTCCCCCTGGGTTCAGCCAACAGCGGTGGAGAGATCAAGCCCTATCGCCGCCCGCCCCTATTGGTTTTTTTTTTATCGAGGTTTACTCCTCATCTACCTCAACCTTCCTGAAGGACCTTCCAGCCTAATCTAGCCTACACTACCCCCTCCCTCCTAAATCCCTCCCCCTATCCTACCTAATCCTAATGTAACCTATCCCTACAGACCTACTCCTAGCCCTAACCTTACCTACCTAATCATACAGCCCTATAATCCCCCCCTCCCTTGCTCTACCTGGAATGTCTTTCAGGGTGGTCTTTGGTGAAATTGTCCACCACCTCTCCTTCTTCCGCGTTCGAGTCCACGTCGACGTGTCGTTGTTGCTCTGCCGCACCTCTCTCGTTGCCTTTCCGCCTCTTCCTTTTTTGACATAACGGCCTCACAATAGGAAAGGACCGCAGTCCAGGCCGTTTCCTCCCGAACCATGGAGCGCACCACAGCTGGTAGGGTGAGGTCAGAGCCGATCGCTACCACGAGCTCTGAACGCTCTATGGACCAAGCTGGGCATTCCTCCATCGTGTGTTGAGCTGTGTCCATATCACACTCCTGGCAGTGGTGACATATAGGTGTCCCTTCTTTTCTGGCTATGTTGTGCAAATATCGCCCAAAACAGCCATGATTCGTCAACATCTGGACCAATCGAAAAGTCAGTGGTCCATGCTGGCGTTCCATCCACTCCCTTAGCACTGGTCGAATTGCTTCAACCGTTCTGAATCCGGCTGTCGGTGAGGCTAGATTTTCCAACCATATTTGTAGCACACATTCTTCAAGGTGTAATCTGAATTTCTCCTTTTCTTTGAGGGTAGTTACCACTCCCCTGGTGGTTCTTTCCGATTGCCAGAAAAACATTGTGGCATGCAAGCGCGCAACCAACTCCCACGGTGGGGTACCTGCCAAAACACAGGCTGCGTTATACGACACAGTGCAGTAGCCTCGTATGGCTCTAAGAGCCATAACCTTGTGCAATTTGCGAAGCACCGCCACATTTTTTGGCGTCAATGTGTCCCACCACACCGGAGCCCCATATAGCACCATAGAGCGCACCACCCCCATATACAGGGATCGGCAACTTGAACTAGGTCCCCCAAGATTTGGCAAAAGGCTTGCCAGTAGCGAGGCATTTCGCATGACCTTGGGAGCCAGTTGTTGAAAGTGGTTGGAAAAAGTCCACCGACTATCCAACATAAGGCCGAGATATTTCATACTGGTTCCTACGTCTACACGAACCCCATCAATCTCTATATGGGTTCCAGAAGGCAATGCTTTACGGGGGCCGTAGAAGCAAATCGCTTCGGTTTTGTGGAGAGCCACCTCTAAACCAAGCATTCGCATTCTTCCCACCACCTGTGACACACTAACTGTGATCAGTTGGATGGCATCCTCAAGGGTACCACCTCGGGCAGTCACCAGTGTGTCATCGGCGTAACATACTATGCTAGCTCCGAGCAGAAGATTCCCTCGGAGCACCCAATCATACCCGATGTTCCACAGAAGCGGGCCGAGAACCGACCCCTGTGGAACACCGCACGATATGGCCCTCCGGTGGAGGCGAGCACCCTGTCCGTTACACGCTACGCTTCTACCTTCTAAATATGAAGCAATGAGGTCAGACAGATACTGCGGCACGCGATGGTATTTTAGCGCCTCATTTATACACTCCCAGGGTATACTGTTGAATGCATTGGCAATGTCCAATGACACTGCCAATAATACAGCGCCCTGGGAGACTGCCTCATCATAGAGCGCTTTAACACGCAATATTGCGTCAGATGTCGACCGCCCAACCCGAAAACCATATTGCGCCTCCGAAAGATTTGGCCCCACTCTGGTCAATTGTCGAACCAATCGTCGTACAACGATACGTTCAAGAAGTTTCCCAACTTCATCCAGCAGAACGATCGGGCGATACCCTGACGGAGAATCCGTAGGACGCCCTTGCTTTTGGAGTAATATAAGGCGACCCACTTTCCACTCAGGGGGAAACTGTCTGGTCTCCAGACAAGCATTAAATAGTCGCCTCAATCTCTCGCCTAGTGCTGGCATGGTCAAAGCCCAGACATGACCTGGGACACCGTCAGGACCTGGGGCTACGTTTCTGGCTTTCATACGTCTCACTGCTCCGTTCAACTCTTCCTCAGTAATAGGCGTCACCACTTCCTCCGTATCCTGTCCATTTAGGACAGACGGGATAACGTAAGGGGGAACGAAGGCCGACCGCTGCGGGAAGAGTGAAGAAATAACGTCGTCCAGTATTCGTGGCTCAAGGCCTTCCGCAGTCGATTGAGTCTGCGTGCGCAGTGAACCCAGTACCATTCGGTACGGACGGCCCCAGGGATTGATGTCTAGAGTTCTCACAAGCTCCGCCCTTGCCTGGAGTTTCGCCTGTTTGATAGAGATCTGCAGGGTTTTCTTCGCGCTCTTGTACTCAGTATGCAGTATTGCCTCTGCAGCCGCGCTCCGCCCCTGGCGTAGCCTGCGATGCCTGGCTAACCGCCTTCTGGCTGCCAAACATAAGGCACGTAGCCGGGCAATGTTGTCCGTCCACCAGTAGACCTGTCTTCGAGGAGGCCGGGAGTGGATCCTGGGCATGGCAGCATCACAAATGCGAGTCATAGCACCACGGAACCAGCCCACCTCTCTGGCGACATTCACAGGCTCATCCGTTTGTGCCTCCCAGGATGCCACTATCGAGGCTTCAACGAGTACCTCTTCTTTAAGGCGCTTAAGAGCCCATCTTGGTGCCGAGGAGTGGTTTGTTTCAGCAACCACAGTCGCCGCCGCTCGGTTGACGCGAAATCTAATGTATAGATGGTCGGAAAGAGATTCCGCATCTACCACCCTCCAGTCCTGTATCCGGCAGGCAACTGACGGTGATGCAAAGGTAAGGTCTACAATAGACCCTCCTTGTTGCCTCACACAGGTATATGATGAGCCCCTGTTTATGAGGGAAAGACCTGTGGTTACAGCCCATTCCTCCAACACTCTACCTCGTGGATTAGTGACCGGGGATCCCCAGGCAGCAGATTTCGCATTGAAATCGCCTGCCACTAATACGGGACACGGTAACGTCTGACAAACGAAAGCTCCCAATTCCGCCAGAAAGGCTTCAAATTCGGCGAGTGCCCTGTTTGGCGAGAAATAAACTCCCACCAAAACAATGTCTCCCCACTTAGCCGCAACAAAATTGGAGCTTATTCTCTTCGCTATTAATACGTTCGTCCTCACTGATGTTGAGGTGACGATAGCGACCGTACCCGTGGCGTCTCCTATCCAGTTGCCTGTTCTGGGGACATAGTAGGGTTCGGACACTACCGCTACCTGTATGGCCCACTCGGCCATGGTCTGGATTAGTAAATCTTGGGCCGCAGACGAGTGGTTCACATTGACTTGCAAGAACTCCGAAGCCATTTTTAGTTGGTCTTAGTCTGTCCTTCCTCATTTCTTATAGGAGCGTCTTGTGCGATTTTGGGCAGTGGCTATCTGAGCTCACCTAAGCTAACTATTCATACATATATGAGTTGTTGGAACAGATATGTGTACCAAACATACATACCTCAACAACTTTTATATATATTTCGTATCGGATAATTATCTAAACTATTTCAGTTCCATAAGAGAAAGAAACAAAGCCCTTTCACTTTCATGTGTAAGCGTGCACGTAAGTGGGGGTGACATGTATAATGTTGTTGCAGTGATGTAAGATTTTATGTCACTCAAGGGCTCCACGCCGAGGGGACGGACCTAGGCTCGTGCCGTTGCCGAAGGTGACCTAATCCGTTATGCGGAAGCGAAATTTACCCCCGGACCACGGCGGCGTGATCTGTGGTTACGCGGGCGTAGTCGTAAATACGCTCTGTTTGGAGAGACATTGACGTATCAGCAATTATGCTGCTTGTCTATTAGCTATAAATAAATAAATGAATAAACATATATATATTCTAAGGCAACATATACCTCATGTTCAATTTAAAAATGTTGTAACATATATAATTTTAAATTAATAGGATTCCTTACCATCATCTTTAACGGTTACCTCTGACTCTTCAACATCTCCATCTGCATCACTTTCTGCATCGTCAATCTCTTCACTGTCATTTTTATTCTCATTATCAGACAATACTTCCAAATTTTCTTCATCTCCACTAGCACTAGCATCATCACTTTCTGCTAAATCATCAGAATCTAACATATCAGACAGATGAATGTAATTATCACTATCATCTGAATCATTTCCTTCATCGGCTGATACAACCTTCTTCTTTACAGGTACTTCTATTTCTTCTAAGTATTCTTCATCTGATATAGAATCTTCTTTACCATTTTTAATAGGTTTATCTTCTTCATCATCCTCACTATGATCTGTACTCTCATCATTACTACCGTAACCATCTTCAGAAGACTCCTTTGCTTGTACTTTATTAGGGATCTTACTATCTTTCTTTAATTTATTATTCCCTACATTTTTCTTTTTCTTATGATCATCTTTCTTAAATTCTGTCTGTTCATTATTTTTCTTTTTTACAGAAGTTTTTTTATATGGTATATCATACACATCTAAATTTTTCAGTTCTGCTTTTTCTTTTAACTTCAATATACCAGTCAATATGGGAAGTCCAAAAGCAAGTGTCTTTCCACTACCTGTCTCAGCCGCTCCCAGTATATCTCTGCGTCCTGAAAATTATTTATCTACTATTTTAATATATCTTAAATGATCATCTAATCAAATCGTAATGACCATAGCATGAAGTGATTAAATGTTATGAATTATGATTTTTATTACCTACATAATCAAAATCTATTGTTGCTTACTCTCGCTTATCTATATTTAATACTAACAGATATGAATTAGATATTTTCTATCAAAATAAAGCATGGATAGAGAGTCACTTTACAAATACTAATATTTAAATTTGGATGGGAATATTATATTTTCTTCTGAATGACTGAGTTGTTTTCCAAACTAGTGGTAGTTTATGTCATTTTAGAGTCTTAGTAACATATTAAAATGCCACCAATTTCAATGACAGCTTTCAAGTATATTTTATTAACAGCAAATTTATCATGTGTGTAAGATTTTTTTCAAAAAATGCGAATTTTTAGAGTGGATGAAATAAATAGTAGCAGATATTATATACAAAGATAAAGGATTTTATAACTTAAAGAAAGACTAGAACAGCTACACACTAGAGACCAAGGATATTATTAATGAAGTAATAAATATAAAGTAAACACAGACCTACAACAATGACTTGTAGATAATGTAAATAATTGTACTGTATGAATGGGGCAAGTAGATAGCTAATAACTAGATTTTTAATATTGGTGTTCATTTGCTATTGGTTGACCAAAAAAAGGAAAACTTATATTTTAAAACAGTAGCAAGCTTTGTAAATTAAAAAAATGCATGCAAAACTTAATACCATGTATTGCGGCTGGTAATGTTAATTGTTGAATTTTTGTTGGTTGTTTAAAACCTAACTCCATGAGTGCTTTCATAATAGGTTCTGGTAGCTTGAATTCAGCCCATGTCAACATGTCTTCCGGAGTCAAGTCCGATTTCATTTGTGCTATATCTTCACCCAATTTTGTTTTTTTTAATTTTTTTGTTTTAATATCATTTTTATTATTATTTTCAGGTTTATTTTCATCATTTATATTCTGTATACTGATATTATTCTCTTTAGAATGTTCACTTGTGACTGATGGTGTGACATTAACACAGGATTCTATAATAAATCCATTTTCTAGCTTCAATTTTTTACTAACTGTATTGTTGGTGGTGTTATCTTCTAGAGAAACTTTTCTCTTTTTACTGTCTTGCTTTTTCTGTAAATTTAAAAATTAATTTTTCAAGTTAGTTTCTATTCATTTCTCAAGCAAGTTTCTTGATTTCTCAAGTGATAGGATTCATTGAGATGTGCATTGTAATGTGTAATTACAGCAGACTCCTATCACTTGTGAGTTTAAAAATTATTACTTATATAAAATGGTTAGGTTTCGGGGTGTAAGGGGTGTCAAATAACATCATAAGACTTGAGACACCCAAGCCAACTTCACCTACACATGGTGCACCCTGCTGAATAATTAACGGGGCAATGGTGAAAGCAGGATGGTAGGGTTTTACAGCCTGACTAGGTCGCAACCACCAAGTATATGGCGAAAAAACCCGTAATAGTGATTCGCTTCTGTGGGTCGCGTTTTGGGATCAGCCTGTACATATCCAGATTTTTGCAGGCCGGCATGATAGTGGCAACCGACGAAGGATAGTGTGTCAATTAGTGCTCGCTATTATTTTTAGATTGCACTGTGCTTTCCATCAGACATAGTGCAGTCATTTTGCCGTGCTAAAATTAAAAAAAAAAAAACTAGAGGAAAGATAGCACGAGCTGGTCGCGGCAGCAGTCTGCGAGCACACTGCGTTTTTGTATATTAACAACTTGATGATTTTTAAGTTATAAGAAAACAGTTTCATCTCGGTTAGGTTTGGTTAGGTTGGACTTGTGAAAGAAGATACCGCAAGCAGGCCGCCGCTGCGATTGCCAAGTGCGGTGCATTTAATAGGTAACTACCAATATTTCCACTGGTATCGAGTTTACTTACTAAATCTACTTACTAAATGAAATATATTACGAGAATGCTGTTTTTAATTTTCTTTTGCACTTATATAAGCTTTAACAGGATACAGGGTTGAACAAGAGCATGTCTAGTTCGATAATTACTTACTTTAGTCTGTTTTTTAATATCTTTTTCGAAACCATAATCTGAACATTCTTCGAGTCCTACAAATCCCTGAAGATTATTTGTTACTGAATCAGGGAACCCGTCCAAAGCCACTGATTGCCAATTTAAGTGTTTTAGTTTTCTGCTCATTTTAAAAATAATCTGCTTTACAACGTTGTTTTAAATCAAACACACCACAACATCGAAGCACTACATAACCTCAAAAATGTGGTTCTGTTTTGACGTTTACATTTGACAATCGAATAAGTGCTATACGCTGTCAAATTTACACACGGCCTTGCAGATAGCACATTATAGGGTTGCTTTTTCTCGAAATGACTACACTATTGGCCTAGCAAGGCCTTAACAGCTTACCGGACTACGGCACACTAATGAATTGAAATGAACTAAATGAATTTGTTCAGTTATTTATTATTCTCACTTTACTTGGAATAAATGATTAATAACTAATAAATATAATAAAAAATAAACTGTATGACAGTAATGCAATATTTACATTTTTTATATTGAATGTACATTTTGACAAGATCCAAATTTTATCGTACGCACTTACACTACACTTACACACATTGGTTTAATATCTTAAGAAATTACATAGAAGAACATAGATAATACTGAAATTATATTTTTGTTTCTTAATGTGTGAAGGTTTGTTTTTTTAAAATAGTTGTCTGTAAAGTCAGTTTGCGGACGTCAATTTTACGTGATAACGTTATAAAAAAAACACTTATATAAAATTGCAGACTTTTTTAAATATAATTATTCTGTTTATAGATAGATGCGTCACAAGTCAAAGGCTTAGACCAATCGTGCCTCTCTATCGCTTGGCTCAGGTGGAATATGGCAATTAATCATATTTTTACGTGCGTGCAGCCTACGTTCATCGATTTATAAGACGTTATCACATTAAAATCATCAGACAGTACTGATCAAACCAAATAGATATCGCCTTAATAAATACTATTTTTTTTTTCGGAAGAAATGTGTACTTTTAATAGTTATTAAAAATTTTTAGAAGTTATATTGTAATTAACATCGTGTAAAACTTTCGGTTGATTCTTTTGATGATCGATAGAAAAAAAATATAATTCTTAGTAAAACGTAATATGGAAAGTATTGCTAATCAATGTTAATTATTAAAGAAACGAATTGGTAATACATTTCTGAGGCTTTTGTATTTGTCTGCCGGCAACACTGAATAGCACGCTGTTCACCACAGACAACAAGAAGGGAGGAAGTTTGTGAGTGATCGATTTTACACCGGCCCCATCAACTTCTCAACGGCATTTCCCTTTGTTTGCCAAAACACGCGTGGATATAGCAAAACAGTTGTTTGTATCATCTAGGCCAATTTATAAAATGGCGAACACGTTTCGCGCGGTGACCGTGTCCACAGTGAACAGTGAAGGCGTTTTGACGCCTCGTTTTAATTTCCCTACGAGCGTAAGCGTGGATTACGACCCGCAGGGTTTGAGTGTGAAAGTAATACGTGCGGACCCTGTGCTTGCTCAGGAGGTGCTCGAGTTTCCTTTACACTGCCAGAGTGAGTGTTCCCGAGTCGCAGGGCAATCGTATATTTTCACTATTGACAATGAGACATTATTTTTCAAGTTTACCTCGGACGCGGAGTGTCAGAACTTCCACCTGCTCGTAAGTAAGATAAAAGCGGGCAGGTCTTCGTCAGTATTCACAGTGCGTACAGAAGACTCATCCGCTATGCAATATTTTCAATTTTATGGTTACTTGAGTCAGCAACAGAATATGATGCAAGATTATGTGAGAACCAGCACTTACCAGCGCGCTATATTGTCAAATGTTAACGATTTTAAGAATAGAGTTGTTCTAGATGTTGGCGCTGGATCAGGTATACTGTCATTCTTTGCAGCGCAGGCTGGTGCCCGGAAAGTTTATGCCGTTGAGGCAAGTAACATGGCTCATCATGCTCAGGCCCTGGTGAGAGCAAACGGTCTAAATGATCGTATAACTGTGATAGCTGGTAAAATCGAAGAGATAGAATTGCCGGAAAGTGTTGATATAATTATATCCGAACCTATGGGTTATATGTTATACAATGAACGTATGTTGGAAACTTATTTACATGCGAAAAAGTGGTTGAAACCAAATGGGAATATGTATCCTACGAGAGGAGATCTTCACATAGCACCATTCACAGATGATGCTCTGTTCATGGAGCAATATAATAAAGCTAACTTTTGGTACCAGACTTGTTTTCATGGTGTTGATTTGAGTGCACTACGTACTGCGGCAATGAAAGAATACTTTCGTCAACCAATAGTAGACACTTTTGATGTTCGGATATGCATGTCAAGATCGGAAAGACATGTTGTTGATTTCCTCAATGCACATGAAACAGATTTGCATCGTATTGAGGTTCCATTCAGATTTGAGCTGACTCAGTCTGGCACCTGTCATGGGCTTGCTTTCTGGTTCGATGTATTATTTGCTGGATCAACACAACACATATGGCTGTCGACTGCACCGACAGAACCTTTAACTCATTGGTACCAAGTCCGTTGCTTGCTAGAAACTCCTATATTTGCAAAACAAGGTCAAGTATTAACGGGGAGAGTACTATTACTTGCAAACAAGAGACAAAGTTATGATGTGACCATGGAGGTTAATTTGGAAGGAACAAACATATCATCATCAAATACATTAGACTTGAAGAACCCTTACTTCAGGTATACAGGAGCACCTGCAGCCCCTCCACCGGGAGTTAACAACACATCACCGAGTGAAACATACTGGAATTCTATTGACACAACTGGCTCTTTGACTAATGGTCAAGTCATCCTCACAGATGGCACACAACAGTACTGTTCTACCCCAGAGCAGACAATAACGTACGGGACACACCCGAATATGATCAAGACAGTTATGCTTCAAGAGGAGTTCATCAAGAGGATCGGGATCAGTCAAAATGGGGATATATAATCCGCAAAGATGCGCCGTGCGCGCCTTAGGGCAATAAGGAACCGTCGAAAACGGTTGTGAACAATCTTCCGGACTCTAGTTATGTTTAAGAGAACTTATTTATTTCAACATCACAGTGCTGAAATCATGACTAGTAATTTTAAGTGAAACGATTTATTAATTGAAGCAATAATGGACTCCATGGATTACAACTTTTTGGTAGTAGTTTTGTTTCTACAGATAATGTTAATATTTTATCATAAATTTAGCCATTAAGATACTGGTAAAGAATGTGTAATACTGCATTGTACTTTGTCTGTAATTCATAGAGGTAAAAAGAATTGATCTGTAGCTAAATACTAACTAGTACACTTTTTGAAGGGACTTAGACAAGCTGCGACAATCAGAACCACTGAAAGATGGTCATATTCATATGATTTTTTTTTACTTTATTTTTGACAATCAATCTTTCAGATTATTAGTGTCATTGTCGTGTAGTCAATAACATTACAAGCGTCGTGTGATTATTTCAATATTCTAACAAGATGGTGGATCCCTTTTTAGAACCTTCCAGGGAGTTTTTGTAGCATCTCAGAATTTCATGGTCCGTGGTATTATTTTCCATTCATTTCACTTATGCACAGTAAACTAAGTATATTACGTAAAACACCACCAAATTGACAAAATATAGAATCAAATAACACAAAGTTATGAATAAAATATAAAATCCACTACATGACAGACTAAAATCCCGCCAAAAACTTCCATGATTTTGGTTTATCTACAAGTCTTATGTCTCTAGTCCTTGCACAGAACAGTATGACAAAGACAGTAGGTGATATAATTGCTGTCAACACTTTGGCACTCAGTTCTCTCTCACCTTCTAAAGAGTTGCTATTACAAGAAAAATATTGTTAACAAATTGACCTACATAAGTAACACATTGTGTTTGTCAATAGACTGAAATGTTATAATGATTATTTTATGTATATATATATATATATAAAAGTAACAGACAAAGAAAACAAAACTACACCAAAAGGAGTGTTGTATAGACATATTGGGCTTCGGCAGCTCTGTTTTTATTATAATTTAAGTAAGAATATACACTAGTGTAAGTTTTCTAGTGCTAATTTATGATAATGCTTATCATTGTTCAATACTCATTTATCATTATTAAAAAAAAGATTACATTTCCTGACTCACAGTGTCTGCCCATCAAAAATAGAATTTGGATGAATTTTAAAGCCCACAATATGTTATATGTTGTAAATATAGGTTTAATTGGATCATAAATACTTTGATCTTAATTTAGTAGTGTCATTTTTTTAAACTGATCAAATTAGTATTGTACTTGTGTTCATAGACAATGTTAGAATGATTTAGTTAATTGGACGTTCAAATATTGACTGCTAAATCCGTCTACCGATTTATTAATTGATAGAAATTTACAATTTACTCTAGCAAAATGATTTCAGTTCTTGAATTATTTTTTTATTGACAAATTGTATGTAGAAATCCTTTTATAAATGGCAAAATGATTATTAAAATACTGAAGCTATTGGTTGTTTTTGAGCCTTGAAATAGTGGATCATACTTTATATATATATGTGGCCAATTTTTTACATTTCATTACATAAATTGTTATTATTCAAATTTTGTAATTTTTTTTTTTTTTAATAAAAAATACAACTTTTTTCTTATACTTCAACTGTCTCTTGACCAGAGCACCATAAGGTCTACATATATTTGTATGGAGCTTAGATCCTTATGGTTTTGTACAGTCTAGGAGTTAATGAACAAATGGCAACTTAAACAAGTTGCCTTTTCATCCTAAGATGCATATAATAGTAGTCCGGTGAAGCTGTTAAGTCCTTGCTAGGTCGATAGCATAGTTAGTTCGAAAATAAAATCTTAAGATGAGAGTAGTTGGATGATTTTCGAATTACTGTTTACCATATATATTATTATATAATTAAGAAACACATGTATTTAATTCCCATGTAAAAGTGTCTTGGAAACAGTTTTGGTTAGGTTTTTCTCTTCTGTGAGGTATTACATATCATGCTAAGATGAATATACATCATTCTTAAATCAACCAATTATGTTGGAAAATATATGTAATGTAAAAAATAGTAGTTAAACCTGATGTAGTAGGTTAATTTTATTATATTTTTAATTAGTGAAAGCATAGAGCATCAGAAATCAGATGACAGAAATCTCGAAACAATTTTTAATGTGAATAATTTATTCTTATTATTAAGATATTAGAATTATTTGTAGTAATGATCATCTCCTTTTTTTTTTGTCTATCATGGTATTATCATGGTATGGTATTTCCTATCATAATGGCTTTACTTTGCAAAACAGAAGTAATTAATTTAGAAATCAAATTTGAGCATTTGGAATAAATTGTAAAATGGCGCGAAAAATTAACGTTTTTTTTTCTTCAGTAATTTTATTTGGTTTTCAGCAGTCAATATTTAATTAGAAAGTCGTAGCGTTTTAATATTTTTGATTAACAAGTTACATAATTCCCTTTGACAATGGTGCTGAATGTTTTAATTTTATATCATGTCCCATGTTTGCACAATAAATTAATGTGAATAACATTGCTACCTCATGATTGGGCAGACAATTGGGCCTTAACACATTTTTTTTCAAAACTAGAGTTGCCACAGGAATGCTTTTAGATGATATCTAGTTAATATTCGGATATTTAATGCACTTTAGTATAGAAAATGGCGCTTTTACGTCCTTAGTAATAAATTAAATGAGCGCCATTTAATAAAATTTTAAAATAATTGGGAATTTTTATAGTTATAATAATCCTAGTGGCGACTCTATTATAGTTACGCAGAGCCAGTCTCACTTGCCATTTCATAGATAAAAAAAATCATCTCCTTTGAAAACATCTTAGAAATTATATTCCCGTAAATTATGGCGTCACTAAATTTATAAATATTTAATATGGCACACTGTCGAGTCCTAGAAATGAAAATTCGGATATGTAAAATTAACAGAGAGTTGTTAAATTTTATGCGAATTATGAACAGGAGTGCTAACTATATAATAATAAATTAGTTGAAGGAGCCTTGTGATGATCGTATCGACAGAACATTATCATTGTATTGTTATTTGCATCGCAGTCAGTTTACTTTGTAGAGTAGTTGATTACATTTTTTTAAACAAATTGTTGAAATGTCGTAGAATCTGGTCATACATAAAAAATAGTACCTTAATTTTGTTTTTTATCTATTTATACACTGTCATGTGTTGAATACTACTGTTGCAGCTCGTGTAGTTTCTGAAAACATCAACCACATACTAAGGTAATGAACCTTTTTTCCCGTGAAAAAATCCATTTCTTTATGGTTGATGACCTACAACAAAACAAACATTTGACATCTTATAAATGTATGAGAATTGTATTATAGAAAATACAGTTCTTTGAGGCTCAATCAGATCAAAAGTACTGCTTCTTCGGTATAGGACTGCCCATTAGGTTCGGAATTTTTCCTAGATGGTTGTACGTTTTGTATTATTTCTATTGAATTGACCCTTTGTCAGTTAGAAATTGCCCAACAAAGAAGGCGGGAATCAATTAAACTTGAAAGCATTATGTCAAGAGATTTCGATAACCAGTGCATGTGGATTAATGGATAAAGCAAAATTTTCATTTCTAGGATAGGATTAAAATAATTATAATGTAAATATGAACAGTTGTGAAACACATGATTGATATTTTTTTTAATTACGTGTATTAGAACCGGTAAAGTGTCAAGGTTGTGTATTTATCTGATATTTTGTATTAGGGGCTATTGGTGCGATCGTGGGATATAAAAATTCGTTCAGAATGAATGCTTCGCCAATCAGAACGCGTTCTTAACGCGCGTCAAGATGTAATTACATCGCGTACTAGCGCCGCGTTACAACACAACGTGGCGATAATACGCGACGTAAATACACCTTGATCGCAGTGTTAGTACGCGATCTAATTACTCCTTGACGTGCGTTAAAAGCGCGTTCTCTTTGACGAGGACATTAAGCGTGTAAAATTTACTAAAGCAATATTAGATTTCGGGAATTTAGCAGATTTAAGTGTCAAATTTCGTAAGTTATACAAATTTTCTGAATTGTATGATGGTTTTGATGGGTCTTGCAGATTTTGAGGAGGGATTTAAGGTTACAATTTATACGAATGTCCGCTAGATGGCGGTAACTTTATTTTACTTTACGACACTAGAGTTATAATCATAACTAATGTACATATATGTATCATTATGAATTATTTCTAATAATTGTTGGTTGTATTTCGTTAATATTGTCTCCTGACAATGACATGTTTAAAAAAATTCCTACAGACTGTAAATTTCCTATCGATTAGAATGAAGCTAGCAGATAACCGAAAATTAAAAAGTGTATCAACATATTTAATATTACAAATAAAAATGGTTTTTAATATTTTATTTTAAATACTACTTTTGTAAGAATTGTTTACACTTAGTTTATCTATGATCTGTAATTTTATGTTTTTAATTTTCGAAAGTCTGTTAACTTCATCGTCGAGTTTTTTTTAATAAGATATTTCACACTTCACTGAACGAGGGGGTAATGTCCCAACCCGACTACGCTCAACACACAATCAGTGTGTGTATTCTCCTACGTCAGAATTGTGTGACCTCATCAAAGCCTACATTACTTGTGTAGTAATGATAAATTTAAATGAATTTGCATGATTTTTTTTTTTGTTTTAATCATTAAAAATGTTTTCGTGAACTCGTTCCTAACATTTGAAACTTACAGACCTGTTAAATAATAAAGGCCTAAGTATCTTATTTTGGGAGTGCAGATAGTTTTTATTCTGAATCGAGAATTGGTAACCCCATTTTTTACGTAGTCCGATGAAGCTGTAAAAGCCTTGCAAGGCCAATAGCGTAGTCAGTTCAAAGAAAAAACCTTTTTTTTATATTTTTTCTAAATATTATGTAGCGCTCTTGAAAGCTCCGTCGAAATTGTACGCCTATAAATTTTCGTCAGTGTAAAAGCGCTCATTATTAGAAAATTTAATATTGTGTCCTATCAGAAGTCCTTATTTTACTGTTGATTTTCTGTTATCTGTTAATAAAATTGACAGCTGGTTTTGTCGGAACATGCGAACAAGTAAACGTATGTCACATCCAATAGGTGTAAAAGTTAAAACGCCTTTCCCACTCAAAATCACGTTACAGGCGAGTGTTTATAATTACCTATTACAAAATGATAATTGTATCATAATGCATTATATCAAATTAGCAACTTGCCTCAGGAGTAGCAGAGCAGCATTTTATTGACTTTTCAATGCTGCTGTCTTACCTGAGATTAGGTATAAATATGGCTCTATCCGCTGGAGGGTAGGAGTTATTGAGGTATGTATGCTTGTTACACATATATTTCAATAACTCATATGTAGCTTAGCTTTGGTGGCGAATTGCATGAATCGGGCTACAGCCCAAGCCGACGTGTACCGTGCACCCTTGAGCTAGTTGTCAAAATAAAATCGGCTGAGTGCTCGCCTTAGTAGTTCAGTGAAGTTGTTAAGACCTTTTTAGGTCAATAGCTTAGTCAGTTCTAAAAAAAACACTGTTTAACTATAACAGGCAACATATACACCCACTGGACTTCTATAGTGTCAACTGATACATCGAATGACGATACACTACAAACTGAACATCGAAATATATCTGTCTCTTTCACACACAACCATACTTACCAGCGCGATAGACACTAGTTTTGTTTTCCAAAATGCTAGAAGTAAACGTGTTTTTTGTGTTTATTCAACGGCTGATAAGTATAAATCACTTATATTATTTTCATTACATCAGCCACTAAGAGGCCGCCTGCAGGGCCATGGTCTGCCTCAAAGGAATATATGGACATAATGACCACATGACACAGCCCACGACGTATTCACAATTTCAAACTGCGAAAGCCACCGTTCTATATTTCCCTACATTTTATTGTACCACAAGAACATTTCTCAAGTACAGGTTTCTTCGCGATAATTTCTTTCGTCAGCCGGTAGTATTGCCAATATAAATAAGTAAACGTAAGACACACCATATATATTCATATGTGTCTGTTGTTTTAATACAAAAATTACTTGCTTGGTATTTGTTTATTTGAATACGTTAATCTCAGGAACTACTGGTCCGATTTGAAGAAAAAAATAAGTGTTAGCTCATTTATCAAGAAGGCTATATGTGATCATGCTAAGACCAATAGGAGCGGAGCACCAATGAAGATAGTTTCACAATCGGAGTTAGCGTATTATTTAAAAATATTTTCATCTTCAAAGGAAGTTGCGAGTTACAGTTAGCGTTGGCCCAAAGTAACTATTCCACGTGGACAAAGTTGGCGAGCAGAAGCTAGTTACTTGTAATAGGAGTTAGTTACATTGAATGTCATTTTAACGATAGGTTTATCAAAGTTAAAAAAATATAACCATGATAACTTTTTCAGTTGATGAACGACGCTGAAAATTGGTAACCCTGCATTTCAATTATTATTAAATACAGTTTATGATTCGGAAATACAAACGAATTTAATGCTTCGCAATATCCAACCATAAAGACAGGTATTATGTTATGAGTTTCTGTTGAAATTGACATTATTTGCTTTAGGCATATATGATAATTTTGTCGGCCCCACCCATCCATATATGATATTCATATTTCGACAGTAAAATGTGCTAATTAGTAGGCGTTTTCTTACACTTGGCACGTTTGTATATCTAGAATGCGTATGTGGTCTCTTTGTTTTCTATACAATTATTTTAATTATAAAGTACGTATTGTACAGGACGATTATTTGAAGCTAGCATGATCACAGCATTCATACTAAAGCAAGCTTAGGCATTAAGCAAAAAAATTTTTTTTTTTTTTTGTAACCAATTTACATAATACAATCTACGATTAGGTAATAGATATTACAAGTGTTGTGACAATTTCAATGTTCTTACATTATCTATAGTATCTATATATCTATCATAGTGTCTGTACTTATATGATTTTCGTAAAAAAATATTGCTGGTTGTCTATGAATAAGTAATATGTCATAATTCTGTCTGTTTGGATACGCATCACTGCCAAGGTACTGCGTTCATGATAAAACCTTTTCAAAAAATAATAAAACAAATATTCGAGTAACATTTACACTGTCTCATTAAAAACGGTTCAATTCATCCAAATTTATTGTCATTTTAATGACGACGCGACTTAAGTACGAGACAAAAATAAATGGACTTAATACATTCAGAGGACATTATTAGTTACTGTTTTTTATGTAAGACTGCACGTGAACGAAGTCGCTAGTAGTTCAATAAAATAACACAAGAACTATAACCAATAATAATTTATTTTTACAAAATCAATAAACATTGAAAATAATTCTAAGCACTGATACATACAATAACGAAATGGAACAAGCACTACAAGTCTATTGAGTAATTAATATTCATGCTGTCACTTTCCAACATATACACTTTAGTCACGTGAAAGAACGAGATAGACAACAATGAATCGATTAAACACGAGTGTATTGAGAAATCCATAGATATAGACTATAGTGAAATGGATGCTGTTTGTCCGGGCTAAGTTTCAAAGCGGCTTAACTGAGTATAATATGACTTTTACTCGATAATATAAGGTTATATATAACAATTTTCATACGTAATAAGTAACATATTTGCGTATATTATTTATAAATTTATAGTAGCTATGTCTCAGTTATTGCATAAACTGGAGTTGAAAAGAAATTCAAAATAAAAAAATGGCGCCATCTATAACGGACGTTCCTAACAAACTAGTTTAAAGCGCCATCTGTTTGGAACTTATGAAACTAACAATTAATAACAATAATCAACATTGACATACATTTAATTTGAAATTAAAACATATTTAAGCCACTAATCGAAATATATAGTAGATTATTCTATCTCTCAAATTAGACCAAATTATAGATGATATTATTCATGAAGATCGGTTGAATAGTTTCAGAGTTCATTATGGGCAAACGTCATTAATTTTTTTTCATTCATTCATTCATTTTTGCATCATTAATTCATATTTAAAATGAATAGTTATATATAGTATATCACATACACATATATAATACATAACATACATATCTATAAATATGATATATATGAGTTTTTTTTATTTTTACTTTTGTCAACCAATTTTTCAGATTATTACTGCCATTGTCGTGTAATTAATAATATTACAAACGTCGTGTGATTAATTTAATATTCTAACAAGATGGTGGATCCCATGTTAGAACCTTCCAGGGAGTTTTTGTGGCATCTCAGAATTTCAATTTAATAAAATAATTTTCCATTCACTTATACACGATAACCTAAATATATTACGTACAACACCACCAAATTTACAAAATATAGAGTCAAATAAGACAAGATTATGAATAAAATATAAAATCCGCTACATGACAGACTAAAATCCCGCCAAAAACTTCTATATACGAGTTGCATATAATTTTCAGGCACGGCTAAGACTTTGACAGAGTGTCGAATAACTTGTTCATCGGAACACAAGAACATCGAGACACTGGATTTTTATATATATATTTCTATGTTTGATAAATATCCCTACTTTATACGATTATTAAACTTCTAACTTAATTTCAAACACTCCAGAACATTCGGTATAGTGTCACTTTTATATTTGCACAGCATCCGTAACAGATTTAGTTTCTTCTCGTTGGTCTTCGAGGATTCCAGCTCGTAGAGGGTACATAGATTCACGAGGAGGCTTTCATTCAGACCTCGTTCGGGGTCTGAATTTATAGCCTTTTGGAGTACCGCTATTGCCTCCTTCAACCGACCCATGTACAACAGACAAACTGACAAATTATTCGCTACCTGTAAATTAAAAACACATTGACAGCTTGTTTTTTTTATTTGGGACTAGGTTTTCTAAAGACACTGGATAAGTACATAATTCACTTATTTTTTATTCACAATTCAAAATCAAAGGAAGCAAACGAACTGGTGGGTCACTTGATGTTAAGTGATCACCACCGTCCATAGACACTAGCGATATCAGGGACGTCGCAAGTGCGTTGCCAGCCTGTATACGGGAGAAGGGGAGGGGAAGGAAAGGGAAAGAAGGAAAGAGGAAGGGTCGTGGGCCTCCGGCTCTCTCACTGACCGAACGAAACACAACAATGCAAGTACTGTTATTTCACGTCGGTTATCTGTGAGAGGGGTGGTACTACCCCGGAGGAGCCGACCCATGCATGCTGAAACCAAAAATTGCTTCAGCGGGGCTCTACCACCTTTAAACTTAAAGTTAAACTTTTTTAGACGCGACTTCAGCAGCACGGTCGCGCGCCCGTATATACATAATTGATTCTATTTTATAATTTTTACTATTATTCAATTTAATATTTTAAAGATTTTTTTTTTTCGAAAAATATTGGTTGATTTGTTTACATAAACTATTCATTGACAAAAAAATATATATATTTAAAAAGTTTTACTTCAATCGCGTGTGACTGTTACAAGCACTCTTTTTGGAACGAAGTTCCTTATCGCGCGTTGTGAAAGGGGGCTAGACGGAAAAAATTCTTACGAAAAGTTGTCACGACACTTTTTGCTATAGTAAGCTGTGCGGCGTCGCATGTTTCTCTGTCTGTCTCTCTCTCTCTTATAGAAAGCAAGCCAGATGTTTTCATTTCTATTTCGCATTAAACAGTGTGGTGTCGCGACGATTAATTTTGTTGAGTGTATACAGGTTTTCTTGTAAATAATAAAAAATAATAATAATAATGAATCCTGACAGTGTTTCTGCACAAGTTCCGGATATTGCTGATGGAGTTAGGTAAGTAGAAATTATATACAGATAATAATAAATGCTTTTGTATTTTTAGCAAGTACGTACTATAACCTGTCTTTATTATTGTGCAAATATATAACTACCATTTTATAACTTAGAAAAATAAAATTTTATTACAATTCCTTCACTAATTAATCGAAAGGAACTTCGTTCCATCCGGGTGTCCCTTGACACCTCTCAAGTTTTTTATATTTTCCTTTGTATACGATAAAGTATTCTCTTAAGATAGTAAAAAAAATCGCGAGTATTAACTAAGAAATCTATACAACATAAACATACTTAAAAATAAACATAAACATACACACTCGCACACAAGTTTTGACACTTGAATGGTTAATTCTCTATTGCAATTTTTTTTAATTATTTCTCCAAAACAAAAAAATCCCTGCACAGTTATTCAGGATCCCTTTTTGCTTCCTTCACAAAGTCAACCGATAGCCATATATAAATTTATCCCTGAAAAAAAAACATATATTGACGCTCGAACAGATTGAAAAATCATCTTACCATAATATTAGTCGGTTCCTGGTCAGCCGCTCTCGCGAAGTTGTTGTAAGCGTCCTGGTACTTCCCTTGAGCTATGTCCAGGAGACCCAGGTCCACGTATTCACGGACATCCGGTGTTGGACACCTATATATATTTCATACATTATTTTTATCCACTAGCTTTTGCTCGTGGCATTTCTCACATTAATGTAGATTTAATCCATGCCTCGGTTGAGTAGTTGAAGCTTGGAAGTGTAGCAAAAACATACACACATACAGCGCCATTACTTACATTTACTTACTTACTTTTGGGGTGTAAGGGGTGTAGGGGGTGTAAGGGGTGTCAAATAACATCTTAAGACTTGAGACACTCAAGCCAACCTCCCCTGCACGTGGTGCACCCTCAGCATCAACGAACGAGGCAATGGCGATAGCGGGGTGGTAGGGTTTTACAGCCCAACTGGGTCGCAACTACCATGTATATGGCGAAAAAGCCCGTAATAGTGATTCGTTTCTGCGGTTCGCGTTTCGGGATCAGCCTGTGCATATCCAGCTTTTTGCAGGCCGGCATGATAGTGGCGACCGGCGATGGATAGTGTGTCAATCGGTGGTCGCTATTATTTTTGGATTGCACTGTGCTTACCATCAGGCATAGTGCAGTCATTTTGCCGTGCAAGAATAAAAAAAAAAAAAAAAGTAGAAGGTTTAAAAACAGATTCAGTGTCAAGAAAAATATTAAACATTTACAGTTGAGAATTTAAGACAAGGTTTGATAGATAGATGGCGATAAAATTATTTTAAAGATTACTTCAAAAGGAATTTATACTTACAGCGCCATTACTAACATTTACTTGCATTAACAACGGTTTATAAACAAATTCGGTGACATGAAAAATATGAAACATTTGCAGTTGAGAATTTAGTACGAGGTTTGAACGATAGATGGCTTTAAAATAAATTTTGACTTTTTACACATTACTTCTAATATGTATCCGTGAAACAGAAACTAGAGATATGTAAGTAAATATATACTTACAAGTGATGTCTCGCTTCCCTGGCGAGTTCGAAGGCGCTGATGGCCGCTCGAAGGTGTCCTCCCAGCAGCCAGACCCTGCACATGGCGCTGTGGGCTCCTCGACGCTGGACCCCCGACGGAGCCTGCTGCTGCAGCCTCCTCAAGATCTTACTAGCATGCCTGTAGTCCTGGAATATTACCCTAATATCATAATTTCCGACGAGATCTTTTTTTCATATCATAGTAGGCAAACGAACAGGTGGGTCACCTAACAGTGATCACCACCGTCCATAGATACCAGCAAGCAAGCAGATTCGCAAGTACGTAGCTAGCCTGTGTTGGTGTAAAGGGGGGAAGGGAGAGAGGAGGTGGGCCTTCGTCACTCGAACAGACCGAACGGAACGCAACAATGCAAGCACTGTTACTTCACGTGGGTGTTTCTATGTCGGTTAGTAGTACCGGGGACGTGCCGACCCATTCATGCTGAAACCAGTTATAGACACAGTTTGGCTCTACAACCTTCAGATCTTGAAATGTCATGTAGTGGATTTTACATTCTATTCATAATCTTGTGTTATTTGACTCTATATTTCGTAACATAAATTTGAATTCGATACATCGTATGGGTGGTGTTTTACGACATAGTATGGTTACCGTGCACAAGTTGGTCGATGGGAAATAACACCACGGAGCATGAATTCTGAGTTGTCATAATAAACTCCCTGGAAAATTCTAAAAAGGCGACCACCATCTTACAATTTATTCAAGAAATATCAACAAGTTATTCAAGGAACTTGTAAAATCAAACATATTTTATTTGACAATGGCAGGAATAATCTACCAGAAGATTGATTGTCACTAAATCCAATACCACGCCCACTACCAGTTTCCCACGACTATTGATGTATCCGATACTAGCAGATTTATTCACTTTGTTATGCATGAAAAAAAATGACAAAGGGTCAATAGAACGTAATTAATGTATCTGTAATCTGCACTGGCAGATATTGGCTTAGTAAAAACGGCCCTATCGAAATTATTTAAAAAAGCATTTTGAAACTCCAAGATTCTAGTTTTCAAATTTCCTCGGTAATTTACTTCAAAACACGGCAAACGTAGGTACGATTTAAACGTACGATTTTTTCCCCCAAAATTTTTTTTTTGTTAGACTACCTTTGGTCTCATTGAGCAATAAATATTCGACAAAAATTTTTCATTGAGTCGAATTTCTATCGTTTATACTTAGATCTATACATTCATTATAATAAAATCAATAATCTTCACAGTCTGCAGATAACAATAATGTTCAAAAAGTTTTTCATATTTATTTATATGGGAAAATTTAAAGTTCAATAGGGAACCTAACAATTTTTTTTTTATTTCTTTATAGTCTGCAGACTCTTGGTCCGCACTTTTTTTTTGCTTATATGTAGTTTTTTTTTTACGTAAAAATCGTATCTGTGAGCATAAATATATCTATTATTATTAGTAATTTATTAAATATTCACTGTTTAATTATTATTAACTTTTTTTTTGGTTTAATGGGGTTATTGTTTTTATAGCGCTTGCATTTCCATTTTTTTAACTTAACAAAATTGAAATTAAGAGGAATTTTGTTTGTGTGATATATTGAGGTCAGAGCGAGAAAAATAGATTTCTTTTGAGCACACTCTTAAGGTACATGAAAGCAATTCTGCTTACCTTCATGGCGATGGCGCAGTTCGTGATGGAATGCAGAACCCTGGTCTCCCTCCCGCTCCACAGTCTCATCGACTCGACCTTGTCCTGCTCCGAAGACAAAGAACCCGAACCGTCCTCAGTCTTACCATTACGGAGATTCTCCACCATCTACACAACATGTACATTCCAAATTTTCTATGACGTCATTGCTAAAGAAACCCCCCCTTATAACATAGAAATTGCTTCAGTTTGGGGAGTTCACCATAAAACCAACAAGCATCATACCGATATTCAACTAGTCTAAGGAATACTAAGGTGAATGCTACTTTGCACTTCCGCCTGGAAATGATTGACCACTACTATGTCTAACTACAACAAAAAGAAAATCAATTATTAATAAACATATATTTTGTATAATTAATATAAATGTAATAATTATCAATAAATTAATCGATGCTGTCAATGCGAGTCCGCCCGCTCGTATCGGATGCTGCTCCGTGACGGAGCGAAACACGTGTAATCGATTGTCGAGATTACGCGTCAATCTACAACATATTTTAATTAATTTATTGATAATTATTATATTTATATTAATTATACAAAATATATGTTTATTAATAATTGATTTTCTTTTTGTTGTTGTTAGACGTAGTAGTGATCAATCAATTCCAGGCGGAAGTGCAAAGTAGCATCCACCTTAGTATTCAATTATGGATTTCCGTAAAGTAACGCCTTCTTCCATCAAACAGTCTAAGGAAGTCATCAGGATAAAAATTATATATATATTTTTTTATTTATATACTACCTGTGCTTGCGACTCCGTCCACATGGAACTTAATGTAAAATAAAGTAAATTTTCAAAAAAAAGTATTAACCGACTTCAATATTAATCAGAGGCATAAAAATAAGGCACTAAAAACCGGAAAATAAACAGTTTATCAAATTAACCAAATTAAATAAAACATACGAATATGTGTGCTACCACTGTTTATTTTCCGGTTCTTAGTGCCTTATTTTTATTGCTTATTTATGTATTAAATGGGACCACACGGGAAGCACTAGCTTTTAAATAAAAAAAGAATGATCAAAATCGGTTAAGCCAGTCCTAAGTTATGAGGTAACAAACATTAAAAAAAAAAACATACAGACGAATTGATAACCTCCTCCTTTTTTGAAGTCGGTTAAAAAAACAGCGACTATAAAGTAATCTGCATGTATTAAGTCACTTTACTTATCTACTTTTCTCTCATACTTAAGTCTTAATTAAACTTACACTTCTACTTAATTAAAATTATAATAACTTTTGACAGAGTGAAGCGATTTGAATGAAACAAAGACTAAATATTGTTCGAAGATATTATACTTCAAGATTTTCTTCATGAAGTTTCATCTTGACCGCAGATACTTTAGCAATTATGCGTGTTAAACCAAACATTTCCAAATAGGCCAAAGTAGACAAATAGGCAACCATGCAGATTAATATCTTGTCTCATACTATCCCGTTCTTGTACCTTTTTGGGCTTATAACAGTTCTCTCTTTCTCACTCTAAACCAAGATGCGATTACCGTCGCTTTCACGTCGCAAAAGTTCCATTAAAAACTTAGCATAGATACCCTTCCACTAAACAAACATCCATCGAAGTCAAGAGTTTACTCCAACAACCTACCTTCTGTATAACATCCAACATGGCGTACAGCCTGTCGACCGCCTCGTCCGGTTTCCCGAGATGTCCAGGCAGTTCAGCCAACAACAACCTCAGCGAAAATGGAACGAGGGAACCCGAACGATTTTCATATATCTCCGGATAGAACTGGAAACGGAGTTCTCCCATTACGACAGAAGACAGTGGCACTCTTAATCATATTTGATTCCGAAATCGCGTGGGAGTGTATCCAAGATATATGTGAAACATCTATAGGCGTGGGTACACCTGATTGTTGGCGTGGCGACGACACGACGATGGCATGCGTAAGAGACTGTGCATAATCTCTCTGGCTGCACCGAGCTCGCATACTTATAATAGTTTAATTTTAGAATTCGGGATTCATTCGATTCGAACAATTTCGATGTTTCACACCTGCCAGGCGTCCCTTTGGCGGTTCATTTTTTTATGTTATAGATCTTAGTGTTTAACTATAATCCCATCTGTGTTATGGCCTAAGATGGCATACACGCTAAACCTAGAGAGAAAATGGCCGAGTTATGACTGGTTTCAGCATGAATGGATCGGCTCGCCCGGGGTAGTATCACCCGACTCACAGAAGCACCGACATGAAGTAACAGTACTGGCATTGTTGCGTTTCGTTCGGTCAGTGAGAGCACCGGAGGACTACCTTCCCTTATACTCCTCCCTCTAAACCTTTTCCCCTTCGCGACCCACTGAAACACCGAAGTCAAGTAACAGTGCTTTCATTGTTGTGTTTCGTTCTGTCAGTGAGAACGCCAGAGACCCACCTTCCCTTACACTCCTCTCTCTAAACCTTTTCCCCTCCCACCCCTTCTTTTTTAAAAGGCCGGCAATGCACTTGCGACTCCCCTGGTGTTGCTAGCATCTATGGACGGCGGTGATCACTAAACATTAGTTGAACCGCCTTTACGTTTGCCCCCTATAATACATAAAAAAATGGCTCTCAAATGCAGCTCCCGGAACACAATAACAGATGCTTGGCGAGTCTTAAAACTTGAGGGTGGTAGCCAGCCAGACTGATAATATTCTCAATAAATATATATGTACTATATTTACTGTTACATATTAAATTAAAAAAAAATAGATAGTCATCTACACTATTATAATATAAAGAGTTAAAGTTTGTGAGTCTGTAAGGTTGTAGGGGGTAATATCTGGATCTACTAAACCGATTTTAAAAATTCTTTTACCAATAGAAAACCCCATTATTTGCGAGTGTCATAGGCTATATATTAACCCGAAAAAAATGTTGTTTTTTTTCTCGAACTGACTACGATATTGACCTAGCGAGTTTCAACAGACCGGACTACACATTTTTGTGTTAGTCCGATTTGCAAAGTAAATCGGAGACAAAACGGTCAAACGAAAACGTTTCCTACGAACGCTGCCTTAACAATGAGAGATATATGATTAAGTTCTAGAGAAAAGTTATAGAGCTTGATAATGCCTACAAAAAAGTCAGCGACAGCATAAGTCGAACTTTAAGGTTTTTTTTACAATATTAGAACGAAACAATGTTTGCCGTGCCTGCTATTGTATATATAAATGTGACACAAGATGATCGGTGTGTGATATTAAATTCCAACAAATTAATTCAGATCTGTCATTTAGGCTTGGAAATTCGAGATTAAAAGTCTAAAAAATTCTACTTGGTATACGTGTACTATAATCGTTACTGACATATTTAATATTTTGAAGCATTAGATAAGTCATGTGTATATAAATTTGACACATATGTTCAGTACGCAATATCAAATAATACATTTCAACAAATTAATTCAGATTGGTCATTTAGGATAAGAAATTCGGGATCAGTATCAGTAAATTATGCTTGGTGTGTACATGTATATACTGAAATCATACTAGACGGATCTAATATTTTTGAGTATTAGATCCACCAGATTAGGCCCCCCTCGGCAGCGACTCAAGCCTAGCTCCGTTCCCTCGGCGTGGAGCCCTTGAGTGTGCTGCTCGCGCGATACAGTGACACAAAATCTTACACCACTGCGACAACATTACACATATCACCTTCACACACGTGCACGCATACATACACGCTTACACATGAAAGTGGAAGGGTTTTATTTTTATTTTTTTCCCTTATCGAACTGAAATAGTTCAGAAAATTATCCGATACGAAGTATCTATAAGGTATGTATGCTTGGTGTACCAATATATGTTTCAACAACTCATATACGTATGAATAGTTGGCTGAGGTTAGCTCAGGTAGGTCGCGAATTGCACATATCAGGCAACAGCCCAAGCCGAGGTGTGCCGTGCATCTTTTTTTTTTTTTTTTATTGAAGCACGACAAAATGACAGCACTATGCCTGATGTTAAGCATAGTACAATCCAGAAACATCGGCAACCACCGATAGACAGATTATCCATCGCCGGTCGCCGATGTCTTGCCGGCCATAATGACGAAAGTCACCCAGTACTGGATATGCACAGGTTGATCCCGAAACGCGACGCGCAGAAGCGAGTCACTATGATGGGCTTTTTCGCCATGTACATGGTGGTTGCGACCCAGTCGGGCTGTAAAACCCTACCACCCCGCTATCGCCATTGCCTCGTTCGTTGATCAACAGGGTGCACCACGTGCAGGTGAGGTTGGCTTGGGTGTCTCAAGTCTTCAGATGTTACTCGACACCCCTTACACCCCAAACCCTTGACCTAGTTGTCAAATAAAATCGGCTGAGTGCCTTATGCGCTCGCCTTAGTAGTCCGGTAAAGCTGTTAAGACCTTGCTGGGTCCATAGCGTAGTCAGATCGAAAAAAGAGTATCAGATAAGTAACGTGTATATAAATGTGACACATAAGATTCATAATTTACATGTGTTTATTGGACTGTAATGTATCAAAGGCAAATGTAGCGTCTTTGGATAGATCTATGGGTTAATTATCCAGTCCATACCTGATAAAACATGTCAGGTTTCGAGCAATCGCCGAAAGGTTCCGCCTCCCGAGTCAGAGGCTCGTGGAGTTTGATCCGCAGCATCAGAGCGAACCGAGTCAACCACAGTTGGAGCGAACGCGGTGTGTGTTTTGTCGGACGGTGCATTCGACCGACACCTAGATACATGGTATCTATCTATTTACTAACGACCTCCGGCAACTTTGTCTGTATTTAGGTACTTATGAATTAGGAGACATTACACGTATTTAAAATGAAGTATTTGTTTGTAATGGCAAAATAAAAACTTTTTGATCTGAAATTTTTCTTTTTTTTAACTTTATTTTTGGTGATCAATCTTTCTGATTATTACTGACATTGTCACATAGTCAATAATATCACAAGCGTCGTGCGATCATTTCAATATTAAGCATCGTGTGAATCAATATTCTAACAAGATGGTGGGTCCCTTGCTAGAACCTTCTAGGAAGTTTTTGTGGCATTTCAGAATTTCATGCTCCATGGTATTATTTTCCATTCACTTCACTTATGCACAAGAAACTAACTATATTACATAAAACACCACCAAATCCACACAATATAGAGCCAAATAACACAATATTATCAATAAAATATAAAATCTACTAAATGACAGACTAAAATCCCCCCAAAAACTCCATTTGTCACCATCATTCACGTAATAATCCACCTCATAGTAACCTTTAGATTATTTAATATAATAGGCCATAAGAAGTATCACCAGCTGTCATCTGGGGTGTACATACCTTGTCCAGCTGCGGTGATGAGGACCGCTGTAAGATTGACAGCAGCTCGAAGGTATCCAGTACGTAAGAGTTCTCTAAGCCCGGCCTCGTCTCTGCTAACATGTTCAGCTCGCACCACTCCTCGACTACCTGCACAACTGACTCCAAGGTACTTCACTGCAACTTCTTGAAGGGCATCTGCCTAACATTACATATCTTTTTAAAATAATTTACTGGAATTTGCTCATGACTTCAGTCACTTTAATGTACTTTTATTATTTACCCCTACCACAAACATATTAATGCAGGAAAAAACAAACACAATTTCCCATTTATAATACTAGCTAGTAAGGACAGGTTTTAACTTCTGGCCACAATCTCATTCGATGTTAAATACCAATTAAGTCTAGGATGGTAAGAATGCTAAACCTAGATGAGGACTTTTCTTACGTGACTTGAACCATTATTAGGTACATGTTTTTTTTATATCATAGGAGGCAAACGAACAGGAGGGTCACCTGATCTTAAGTAAACACCACTATCCATAGGTATTAGCAACACCAGGGGAGTCCCAAGTGTTGCGACGTGTTGCACCCGCCTGTTTTAGGGAGAGAGGGATCGGACGTAGGGGAGAGGGGTTCGTAGGCTTCTAGCGCTCACTGATCAAATGAAAAGCAACAATGCAAGCACTGATACTTCATGTCAGTCTTCTATGTGTCAAGTGGTACTACCCCAGGGGAGCCAACCCATTCTTGCTGAAACCAGTAATTACCTCAGTGTGGCTCTAGCACCACATATATTTCGTTGAAGAAAAACATTATGACAGAATACCATAGCATGTTGGTAGAGTCATATCTAAACCCGCCACCAGCTACCTCAAATTGAAGAACTACCACCAAGCACTTATATATAAATATATAAGTGTGTTGTAGCAAGTGCACTTAGTCAATCAGTTGCAATCAGGTACAGTCAAAACTCTTTATAGTGACATCGGTTAGAAAACATACTGGCTATATTTAGCCAGAAGGAAGGTCCCGGGTGAATGCTTTATCTTGAAAACATGACTGGTTATTGCGGCGATTGGTTTTTATTACTAAATATGAGTAAGCCCTTTGATGTCATTATAACAGATTTTGACTATTCAGCTATATTATGAACATATATTAAAATCTATACAAGTGTTTTTTAATAAGAACTGGTATTTATTTTTTTTAAATACTACATAATTACATAGTATAAAACAAAGTCCCCCACTGTGTCTGTTGCCTATTTGCAATTAACTCAAAAAATATTGATCAGATTTTCATGTTGTTTTTAGGTTTCCAGTCATCTGTCTCTCATATAAAGTGAGTTATGGGGAAGGTTTTGGTATATAAGTTGTCAATTATTTTTTATGTCCGAGGGCCCATTAGTACTAAATAAAACATACCAATTCCTCTTCAAGGATCAAACCAGGTGTTGTCAACATTTCTCTATCTGGGAAAAATGATCCTCTTGGTGATGACTGTGCCTTAAAACAATACAGACAACTTGAAACCTTAAGTACAAAAAAGATATACATCAAAATTACATTAAAATTTGTATCTAAGATTTACCTTTAACAATATCTTTTGTGTTTCATCATTTGGTATCCAGGCATCTCTCCTTCTATCCGCCTCTTTATCAACAGGCTGGTTCTGGAATCATCTATTACTTTAACTCTACAATCATTTACTCAACAAATATTTCATTTCACCACAGTGTCATATCATATTAAATGACAAAAACACCTAACTGTACATGTATATTGTAAACTGGGGGCTGCATTAGAAATTTGCATCCTGAAATTTGGGTTTAGGGAGGGAGGGAGGGGAGGGGAGGGGGCTGACTACCTCTATATACCACTCCCCAGCCACGGAAAGTCATAGTTACTGAGATATTCATGATCAAAGTTTTAAGGTTTTTGCCACCTCAGAACAGTCTTAGGTATTTTTTTTATACAGACAACTTGGTGATTTCTATGTTAAAACAAAACAGTTTGTAGAATACTATGTCCATATATAAATAGAGTGTGAAATTATTGGTTAAAAGGTGGAAATTTTGTGGTAAAAATTAATTTTAAGTATTTTAACATTACTAAATAACAACTCTTGTAACAGTAATAAAAAGTTATAGTAATTTTGCATAAAAAATATTGAGTTTTCAACTAAATAAATAGTAACTTGTATGAGTCTACGTATATCTAGGCAATGTGGGATACATTATACATGGAAAAGCATAAATTTTGGAAAAAAAAAATTTACAATAAACTCTTGTCCTCATTTTTTATACATTTTCATTAAATAATTCACATTTAAGCTCATAGTGGTTAAAAAAATATTTAATCTACAACAACAAGGAATATGATTTGTTTGCAATATTAACCTACATAGGACTAGGGCGGGAGCGAATCTGTGCTTTGCTTCGACCCTGTTCCTCTATTAACCTAATGTGACTAAGTCGGATTTGCTCTGACTAGTTTGCTTATTCGCTACACTTGCTCGCATATTTTATATGTGGAGAGGTTTTAGGATCTTATAAAGAACGGGCATTAATTTTTTTTTACGACTGAGACACTTGTATTTTGATTTAACATAATAGAAATAAAACAAGAAATACAAGATGTTTAAAAATATTCCGTTTATTATAGAACTAATTTATGTTTGTTTTTTTAATAAAACAATAATAAAACAATGATAAATATGTATAAAATAACAAAATTATAGTGTTATAAACCTAAAAATCACTTTCTGCTTCACTTACTTCAAACACATATAAAAAAAAAACTATGCATCTCAACAGGATGATAGGGTGTCTTTTGAAAGGAGGAACCAACCCCTATAAAACACAAACTTTAATAACCCCAAATTCGTGATGCGTATTTCTAATGCCAACCCGTAAACTGGTGTTATTTACCTTAATACTAAGTCCTTCCATTGCTTCAGTTATCAAACCAGGGCTGGTTATACCACTTTTAATTGGCCCTATATTAGGCTCCGGCCCAATTGTGTCGAAAAATGTCGAGGGATCTGGTAAACTTGTGGCTGGTAATGGTGTAGAACCACTAACAGTGGGCAGAACATTAGAAAAATTCATCTCTTCAGAAACTTGTTGTTGTTTAAACGAGGCTGTCATATTTGTAGGAAAATGAGAAGAAGCAGTCGTCTGATCTCCTGCAGAGGGAAGTACGACTCTTTAATTTGTTCTATATTGCAAAATTTATGTAAGTTTAGTTGGTAAAATTAGAGAAAATTGATGTTTAAAGTTACCTTCATTATCACCCAAATAAATGCTTTGAATCATATCAGAGGGTGACGTGCCTATCTCATCAAAAAACTGGGAGGCGGGCGGCACTTCCGAACCACCGAAATATTGACTGAGAGATGGTTTGTTATCCATTTTTTAATTATTTATCATTGCCAATTTTTAATACAGATTACAAAACATAAACTAAAAATTGTATTGACTTTGACGTATATAGTAAGTATTCATGTGCACAGACTATAATAATCTTAGGTATATAC